>JRUC01000353.1:0-23840 GCA_000806385.1 Leptographium procerum
TTCCCCCCCTTCATTTCCCCTTGCTATTTCGCAAGGGCTTCTGTACCCTTGTCCAGGTCTGTTCCTGTCTGTGTTACGCTGATACGTTATCAGCTTGTGCAAGGACAGAAGCTTTGCCGAGAAAACTACGAGGCATGCTCACGATATCCGCAGAGCTATCGCCTCAGGCGGAAACTAGTCAAGAGAGCTATGGCGTTAGTGACCAATGACGTCGCCGCCATCGATCCCTCACCGCTCAATTGACATCAATCACATGCCCCCAACCGAAAAGCCCACCCACACTCACACCCAATCCACACCATTGTCAGAGAAAAAAAAAGAAAAGAATATGAAGAGGTGCGCCCCTCAACTTGCCGCGGGGGACAGTTTATGTGGGAAAGTAAAATTGGCCGTGTACAACGTCGCAAAGCAAATCAAGTGGAAAAAGTTGCTGTGAGCATATGGAGTCAGCATGCATAGTATGGGGTGAGATGCCGCTTTCAGGTTCGACAAGATTGCGATGAATGCCCAACGTTAAATACTAGTATCTTAGATGTGTCTGATCCAGCCAACGGGAAAGGTTAGTCACATATTAAAAAAGCGTCCCTTCTTTCGGCAAAGTTGGACATTCCTGATTACGAATAATGGTGCGCTTAGCGCGTTCTCGTGGCCTCCTGTTGGCCTATTAATGTTTTCCCGGGCAAAGTTATGAGTGTTTTCGAGAATATGGAGAAATGAATGTGAACATGCAAATGTCGTACAGGTGGCAAATGTGGGTAATAAATGCAAGATGAAAAAGAAAGGGCCGATAAAAAAATCGGACCTGGAGCAAGACTAGACGCTAAAAAAGAAATTTGTGAAATTGAATGGTCCCGGAGGGGCTCGAACCCTCGACTTTCGCATTGTATTTCGAAGGTGAAATATTAGTACGATGCGCTAACCAACTGCACCACGGAACCGTCCAGGTTATTGATTCTTAAAATTTCGAGGTAGAGAAAAATACTATCAAAGCTAGAACTAGTTGAGACCTCACTCATTATTTCAACCATATTGACGACAGTTAAACTACCGACCATCTCTCCACAGCATACAGCAGCATACAAAACGTACGAGGATATGCCCTGCATTTTTTTTTTAGATTGCAAAAGCCCATGCAAGCACATATTTCCCTGCTCCGTCTATCTATGCGGCCTGCCCACACTAAGTTTCTCCATCATGGAGCCGCATGATAGCGACCGGTCAGAGATTGTCATTTGGGCTTTTCAATTATGTGGTGGCCAAGCCAAGATAAATAAGCCAAGATAAAGGAATATCGGTACACCTCCTCTGCTAGGTTGTGGTGTGGCACTTATAGTAATAGACCGGGAATACTCATACGGGCTCCTGGCTCCTCACCCAAGTCCAGCTGTGTAATCTCTATTAAGGTCCTTGGATTCCTCTGGAGGTGATGGGGCCACAACAAGAAGGCGACGCAAGCCAGTATGGCGACACTGGGCAGAATGACGAGGCCAATGCCTGTAATAATCATCACCAGAAACGTATGAGAGAGGAGGGGAGAGGGAGTGGCAGAAGAGGATAAGGTGGTGCTCAAGCTTCTAGAAAACAACATAGCATGGAGATGCTTTGTAGTGTGTCGTGTACGGTGCTCTACTTTTCGGTGCATTTCATCCCTCAAAATCAGAACAGCAGCCGTCAGCCACCAATCTGTCCTGGAGCAGAGCCGACCAGTTTTTGATTATAATCCACAAAACAGGACGTGGTGATGCCCGTGTCGTAGTCTATTTGTGCTCCTGTCCATCTACGTCATGGCCCGGCAGATCACACCATAGTCACAGCAGAAACGCCGGCTAATGTTGGACTCCCCATGAAAGAGAGATAAAACACGAGTACGTGTAAAGAGATAAATACTGCCAGCCAAGCCGGGAAGCAGGGCAGCTATTGGATGTCGCACGTCTCTTCCTTTTTCTTCTAGTTCGTGGAGGCTGGTCTGGTCTCTCCGTCTCGATCATCCTAGCAGGCTCAGTGGCAAGTTCTAGAAAAAATCATAGCCAACAGAACGGCCGTGCAGAAAATGACAGCAGAAAGAGGTGTTTCTGTCTGCCAGTCGTATAATTGTACATTATTGGCCGGAGGAGAGAGCCCGCGAGGTAAAGAAACTGGGTGCAGGCTTGGCGTCAACCCCTGTTGCTGCCTGCCTTGTAGAATGCCATGTAATAGCAATTTGGAAGACAGGATGCAGAGCTGGGCGAGTCTTCAGGAGAATATCCCATAAAGCAGGCTTGTCTTTGCTGTATTCCATGCAAGCTCCAAAAGATGGCATTCTATGTAATCGTAATTACAGTCTTCAGCCATCTTCTCGACTTGCATCGCTCGTCGTGTTGGCCTCCCACATAAGCGCCTCCCCTGTTTTCTCCAGTGGAAATGCTCATCAGATGTGGGAGACCTGATTTTGCTTGAGCATGGCAGCTGGCGGCCCTACTTGCCAGGCAACCAGAGATGCTAACGACCTGCGTTCGAAGCGTCTCAGGTAAGGAATAGAGCAGAAGGCTGAGCTGGTCGGCGCAAGTCTCATCTAGCACGTGGTTTCTTCTGAAGGCACGATGGCCATAGAAAAGCAGGGAGTGTGTTATTTCTGTCAACTCATTCAAGTACTCGTATACTACCACTAAACTAGTTGTGGCCTGACCTTCCGTCTACAGCCACAATACCTACTTAGCAAATTTGTGTTCGGCATTCCCAGTACATACTTGTCCTGTCTGTGGTCATCCCAGGAGCATCATTGAGACAAGAGTGAGCTCTGGTCCTGCAGTTTCTGAGGTGCAGAAGTTGTCGTTGTTCGGACATATTTGTAGTGAGGACGGCTAATAATTGGTGCTTTGGCTTACAAGCTGGTCTCAGATGTCTCGGCCCAGAGGCGCCCTCGTGGCTTGTCCGGATTGCGTCCGAAAATAGAAATCGTATATTAATAGATACAGCAAGTAAAGCATGATACCGGCCGTCAGTGCTAAGAGTGAGACATTCGTGTCTACTTTTTTTTTGCGGAGAATGGCATTGACTTCCGCCAGATCCGTCGTATCAGCTAGCGATTACATCATTTACACGTCAGCAGCACCGGCATGCTACTATGAGTACGAATACGACTACAACTACGACTACGACTACGACTACGACGTAAATGTAAGGGTCGTATCATAGCCTTGACAAGGCCCCAGGGTGTCTCTTATTAAGTTTCCATGTATGTGGAAGTCTGCAAAGTCTGTAAGCCTGGGCAAAAAGGAAAAGCCACACATCCCTCTCCGAGGGTTCTATTACACCCAAACCAAACAGACACAGCGCGAGGAGTCAAGTAATCCCACAAAGCTCCTCCATTCCCAGGAGCCCCGGTATCCGTCTTCTCCAAATCTCCAAACTAGAGCTTGAAAAAAGTTTCCCCCGTCATAACCGTACAGCTTGCGTATAAACTCCAGCACATGATCGTAAAAGGAAAAAAAAAAAAAAAAAAGGGAGCAAGACAGATTTTCTCGGTCTATACATACACGGCCCCAAGGCCTATCAACTCAATTGTCACAGGAATGACCTCGACAGCTAGCCATCCGATGCCTGTTGTTCTCAAATTAGTTTCGTGGCAGCCTCAGAAGGTGGGAAGCTTTAAGAAATGTTGACTCACCGGTGTATACGATCAGCTTGGTGACGACCTCCACGTCGTAGCGGACGCGCGGCTTCACCAGCTTCTCAAACATCTCCTTCTCGCCCAGCTCGTCCTGCCGGCCGACATACAGATCTGGCTCTTCGCTGCCCAATCTTGGAAACGCCGTTGACTCTACAACAGTCCCCTGGCCCATCATCTCCTCAAACTGGACCAGTGACGGCCTGTGGACAAGCGACGGTCTCCGCATACCCGCAGGTCTCGATGCCTTCCCGTCTCGGTCGTTGACGCTGTTGCCAGTGCTGATGGCCGCGCTCTCGGGAGCTGGCGTCCCCGCCTGTTCGTGCAGATCGAGAAAGCTGCCCCTGCTCTTCAAGCTGGTCTGGCTGCTGACGCTCTCTCGCCGCCGGCGTTCCCGGTATGCAAGTGTCTCGTAAGCGTCGGCAGCGCTCTGAGGACCAATGCTGACCGAGCGGCCCCGCCGCGCATTGTTGAAGTTGCGGACGAGATTGGGGAAGTCGCTGACGCTTGGGATGACGTTGTCGGTGTGGAGCTGCAAGACCCCGGGGATCTTGCCGTATTCGCTCGCCTTCAAAAAGAAGCGGCGCGGCAGGTTGAGGCCGCGCGTCTCGAAGATGCGGAACAGGTGTGGCAGAATCTTGAGCAGCGTGGGCTTCATGGCCTCGCGCCACGCAAAAACGACCAGCACACCAAAGACCATACGCGCCAGCGCAATCGGCAAGCTCAGGGTTGCAACGCTGTCAGGAGCCAGGCCCAGGGTCTGGCGCAGTCGCGGAAACCGCCAGGTGCCAACTTCGAGGCCGATCATGACGCCTGCAAAGGCGACGGAGTCGTCAAAGCACGGGCAGTCGTCTGCTGGCTCCGGGTGGACGCGCACAAGCAAGAGGATCACAAGGCCAGCAATTACCGGGGCCACCCACGAGCTCTGCTGCATGTAGGCATCCAGGGCCGGACCCCAGTAGAACTCGACAAAGCTGATGCCAGCACCGAGCAGGCTGCCGAAGATGACGTCGACAAAGCCGTGCATTCCACAGTAGAGGCGGCCGACAACGATAGAGACGGCGTAGAAATAACCTAGGAAGGCGAGCAGCAGCTTGGTCGACTGCGAATAGTCTGTCTCTCCCAGGGCCAGGAGTGCATACACGGCAACCGAGACGGCGTTTGTAGAATGCGTCGACGGGAAGCCGTATTCGAGAACAACAGAGTCAGACATGGTGATGCGCTGCAGCGGTGGCGAGAGCGGGCGTGGGAGCGAGAAAAGGTCCTTGATAAAGCCGCTGAAGAAGACGCCCGAGGCAAGGATATGCACTAGACTATTATAGAGTGAGAGACAGTGTTAGTCCTGAGAATTCGCAGAGTGGTAGTCTCTCCGTCCTCCTTCCCCTCTGTTCGTGCGGTAGCAAGCATACCCTTTCCCAACGGCTGGATAGCCGAACCAGTAGAGCATGGGAAGACCAATCATGAAGAATGTGTGGGTGCCCAAGTTGGCAGTGATGGCGAAGTAACTGTCGAGAGCGGGCGAGCGCATGGCGGACTGGAAATACGCGAGGTACGGCGTCTCCCAGCGGACTAGGGGCAGCAAGCGCTGGCGCAGTCGGTACCGCCATCGGGGCAGGGCGCGCTTGTCTAGAAAGGAGCGAAGCAGCAGAATCAGCCAGAGAAGTGTTCGTAGGGCAGACAACAAGGCCGAGCAAGGCTAAAGGGAAGGGGAAGCTAAGTGAGGCAAATGGGCGCAGGAAAACAACGACAACCAAGTGCGGACGTACAGTGATCCAGGCTCTTCAAACCAGCATCCACCACCTCGTTGGCCTTTGCATCGGGCTCTACGATCGTGGGCGCTGCTGCGAGCTTGGCGTTGGCGCCAGCGCCGGGAGTCGAGCCATTCCGATGTGCGGTCATTTGCGCAGATGCCTCGATGAGGACGGCGGGCAGTCAGAGCGAATTGACCGGGGCCGACGAGAGAGGGGAGGGCGGGGTCTGGTGCCTCGGCGTGCAGAAAAGCGAGGGAGATGGGCAGGAGCGTCCGGGAGTCGGGTCAGTCCTCAGACGGAGAGAAAAATGATGGCGTGGCCGGAAAGCCAAAAACTGTATTTGGGGGGATTTTAGACTTTGGACATGCGATCGGGCTCCAGCAGCAGTAGAGCGAATTTGGTGAGCTGGCGGTCGTCCGGCATTGGCAGGAAAAAAAGGTTTGTGCGGCTGCGTGGCTGAAGGGGTGTTATGGGTGTATCGTACAAGGTAGGAAGGAACGGTGGGCACAGAGCAAAAGGGGAAAAAAATTGGCAGCTGGAGGTCATGAAAACCGGGGAGGTGGCGACCGTACATAGTCGTAGTAGTAGCAGGACCGTCGTCGGGGTACGGAAGGGGCACGCAAGCCGACGAGCCAGTCGTGCTTGCACATGTGCGCCCAGGCCACGGTGGCTGACTGACTGCTAATAATATGGCAGGTTCCCCACGCGGTGCGTGCTATCTAAGCGCGCTCTGGATGACGCACGAGTATCGTAAAGTGGCTCACATATGTAAGATGGGAAAGCTCACGCACAAAGGAAGGATTGCCTGGTCAGGGGTAAACTGCCCATCAAAGAATTTGGTGGGAATATCACGTGGTGCTAGCAAATGTCTCGGAAATATACGAGTACAGGCTTATTTTCACACTTTGCGCTTTAATTGAGGTTTTCGCGACTCCAAAAGCACATTTGCTCTCTGTTGACTTTCCCTCCCCCCAATTGGGAATCAGTAACAGTTAAAACTTTGTGTCGTCTATGGCAAAGCGCACCGCAGAAGACGATTATCTGAAACGTTTCTGCCTGCCTGGTAAACTAGCCTGCATGCAACCGTCACTACTGCCTAGAGTGGCTCTAACGGCCGTTGCTATTTGGATGACGCTGTTGTCGTCACTTTAGCATCCTTTCTCCTGCGCCGTGCTGTGCCAGCTTCGCGCCTCCTGTCTGCTCAGATCCTTCGTCCATTGAATCAGGCCGCAGCCTGGGCCCCACCGTAGCAGCTGTAACAACAGCAGCAGGCAGCAGGAAAACTTACATTAGAATAGCTGCAAATGACGCAGTTTAACACGAATTCTTACAGGATCGAACCAGATTGTCGTTACTTTATGTTCCTTCAGTTGTTGGCAGCGATAGAATCCAACCCGTTCAAGTCGATGGTCAAGCAGACATGTAGCCACGTGTGACGGCAGGGTCCGTACCTAATGCATCTCTTGAAGCTGAAGCATTAACTGCGCCAGGCTACAACAAATTTCTCCGATTTTGCATGATGCACCATGCAGACTAAATGCAGAACTCAGACGTGTCAGTCATAGCAGCGGTCCTGTAGTCGCACGATTCAAAATGGCGTATGTCTTATCTAAGTCATTATTATGTGAGTAATGTAACTAAGAGGCGAAATGGTCTGCGCAGTGAAAGCCGTTTGTGTTTGAGGTCTGCCGCCGTAACAGACTCCGAGATGCAAACCCGTGACGGCTGGGGAGGCGACGGAACAGCATCTGGGATAGCCCAGCTGGCTCCACTGGTACTGGAGGTCCCGCGGCACCAATGTCTCCGCATCCTTGTTAGACTGTGTGGCCATGGCGCTGGACAATATCAAAGCCGCTAAGGAAGCGAGGATGTGCAACGACGTTACCGGACAATAGAGCATCTTTTTCGACAAGAGCTGGTGACCACATCGCAGTATGTTGCGCCCGGATGCTATATTTTACATACTAAAATTTAACATGTAAACAATGGCCAGGATAAATAGAGAGCAAGTAGTGATAAGAGCATGTTATATGCTTCTGGCGGATACTATCGCAATAAATTAGCTTTGTTCCCTACTTCTACTTGCTCTTTCTAGTTTTGTCACTGTCCTAAAGCTTCTACTTTAGCTACACCGTATCCTATGCTTTTTTTGCGGGTATTTTTGACCACCACTCAGACTTCTTATGCCGTTGACCCACGGCCTTTTCATTCCTCTTCAACAACACCTCCTCTCCCATCGTCCTGCTCCAGTTGTCCACGCACCGTCTCAAGCTCCGCCAACCGCTCCTGCTCTTCCTCACACCTGCCTGTTGCCTCGAAGTCAATCAAGACTGCCTCTCCTCCTTCTTTGACTAAGAAGTTGTGCTTGTTGACATCTCCGTGCGTGAGTCTAAGTGCGTGCAACTTTTTCAAACGTGCTGACACGCTTCTAAATCCGCAACAGTCGCCGTGTGTCCTGGGACCTTCTCGATCAAAAAGCCAATCACCCGGCCCGCCTCAGTGACGTGTCCCAGAAACCGCGGCCCGATATCGTGGCCATCAATCCATCCATAGGCCGCCGTCTCCAACTCCATGGCGGAAATTTGCCACGGGAACTAGGCGAACTTGTAAACGACTGGGTGCTCAAAGTCAGGGTAAGTGACGAGGCGAACATTTTGTCGCAGACGGCCGACCACGCCAGCTGCAGAAGGTCGATTTTGTTTTTGTGCCAAACGTTTTGGACCCCAGGGAGATTGCGCCGCACAGTGGTAGCAAAGACCGCATCCCCAGTTTTGCTGTCCTTTGTCACATGGCCCTTATTTCAGTCGCCTGGTGGGAAGACGGGCAGCCCTTCTTTGAGAGCTGGCTCGAAAGAGATGTCATCAGCAGGAAAGACTCAGGGCTCCACCGTGATGTACTTGATGTCCTTTCCGTCGACGAGAAAGCAATACTCGCTCACGGCATCTGCATCGGCAAGGCATGCCTGGAGCTTGATATCCTGCGGCGTGCGCTTCTCGTTGCGGCCTGCCTCCATTTCTATGGCTATTGGGTAGAGATGACGCGAGATGATCAAAATTGTCTTTATCTCGCCGTGTTAGACAGTCGTTGATGGTCGCCTGATAGTTCTGGTGAACAGATGACGAAAGGTTTAAATGTGCTCGAACGATAGGCATTGTTGCTACCCATGTGCATATTTAAATGGATAAAAAAAAAGCAATTACGGGGTACGGAGTAGGTACCGTGTATTTCTTCTGTTGCATCTCCTACGTGATATCTCCACTTTTACTAGGTCAATTAGCCCCGGTTTTCTACCGCCCCCCTGAACTGCCACACTGCTAGACTGACCTCTCTTCTGTCCTGAGGGTCGCTTATAATAGCTCTTGGATCCGACGCCGCCACTGAGAATGCGGACTAACCGCGCGGTTATCTGATATTGAGGTCGTACGAGTAGTTGAACACAGCCCCAGCCATCGCCAGCAAAGATGTCCAATAACTTTACAATACCACTTTGACCAAGCCCTGCTTATAGATTTCCAGTGACCCCGACATCCTTGGCCATCCTGATAGCTTTGCGATACTATTAGGGAAGCGTTTACTAGCGGTGGTTGTTCTGAAAGGGCGGTTATTGAAAGTATATATTTCCGGAGGACGTCAATAGCAGGAGTCAAATAATCAGTAAACAAAGCAACAAAGCAATAAACTTCACTGCCGCGAAACAGTTCATCTCAGGTGCTCACGATCCACCAACAGGTAAGCACTCCTACAGAGAAAGGCAATCCATCGGATCAACATAGTTTAACAACTATAGATCAAATAGATCAAATACACGATTCACAAACAGACACGCAAATCAAAACACGCATCAACAAGCGACAAAGCGACAAGATGTGTAGGCAATTCTATAGATAATACACCTGCGGCTGTAAGAAGAATGAAGAGTTCAAGCAATGCGAAGAACGAAATGGCACAATGGTAAAGTGTAGTCCCGTCGCGATGACTTTGGTTGGAAAATCGCTTCATATGTGTACGGCTCATATGGTGAAACCGCAAACCGACGAAATGCATCGTTAAGCACACTACGACGGAAGAAGTGAACCGAAAGGCCTTGGTCATTTATTCGGAGGTGTTGGTTGATATGTCATCATAGCAGGAATAGTTATATACAGGCTGATTGCCGTCGGTTTAAGCAGGCTCTTCCAGTAGTGCATGTCTTGCTCGGTCTCCTGCCTTTCCAACTACGACAGGACCATACTGCATAATATGATTAACAAAGCCTTGTATGCTATACTGCTTCCGAAAATAGGTTTCCCGATCGTGAGACTCCCTGCATCCAATGCAGTAAACACCCCACTTGGCCGCTTTGGAAAGTGGTTCAAAGTACGGGGCAGGCACAATGCCCATGAATCGACGTGGGTCGTTGCACTGCCGATCGGATTTCTCCCGGCCAGGCGTGATTGTTTGAGTTGATAACACCACTCTGCGGTCCCATAACGCCAGCCGAACGCGAGACAGTTTTCCGTCGATCGCGTTTCGTCCGCCGTCCGCGTATCGTCCACAAATGCTTCGAATATGCGGCAGACCTTGAAGACCCTTCCTCGAGCAGCCCATCAATGTAGACACCTGCTTTCCATGTAGTGGCAAAAAGAGGTTGTTCTCAGTGAAGCAAACATAGCAGACCCGCAAGCAGGTGATAACGTAGAGGTATCCGCCATAATCTCCACACGTTACGCACTGCTGTTTGCAGAGTGCTTCGTACAGCGTTCCGAAATCAAAGTGCCGAGCTTCCGTGCTGATGATAGCGCGAAGGATTTAGAGGCAGTGACGAAAGACCATTGGTACTGAGGTATCGAGTCGACCACTTGCATGGCGATTTTGTTGACTTGTCGAAAAGCAGTCAATGATAGAACATCCAGGCGGAGTACCACATCAGTGAGTTTTCTAGCGGCAGAAGGCCCAAGCATCCCAGGGGTTGTGTCGGTTGAATGGCATCACGGCCATCGTTACAAGGAAAATGGCGAGAGAGATGAATGTCGCCGAGAGTATTGTCCGGTATAGAGAGATGCGGCAGTGTCCATTTCTTAATAAGTTCAGTTGTAATAGATTCCGCATCCATTTATGACAATGGCCCGTCGAACTAGCATGAGTAGTTCGGCGAGAGAACCACAAGCGTCCTTATCGACTGAGCGTTTAATGGCGCTAGTCTGAATTTGATGGTCACGTGTAAACGGAGATAATATACAGCCACAAGTAACTGTACTGACCTCAGTTTCGACACAAGACACATATCTAATAACCTAAAACAAGGCTGCATACTTATCTAGGACCTTAACATAGGTGGTTGTTGGGCATTGTCGTGAAAATGAGCCCATCTGTTATAATCTGGATCAGCTTAGAGCTGTACGAACTCGGCCTCAAAGACGAATACGAGTTTCCGTGTGGCTAACTTTTGTGTATGCGTATACTGGTAGTTGCGATAGCTAGAAACAGCCTTTGTGTCGACTACCCAGGTCTCCAAAGACAAGTAATTTGAGAATTCTGTTCCAAAACCAGAGCCTAGCAGTTCCGATTGCGTTTCTTCATTTCAATTTGTTATAAGTGAAAGCTATATACCACCTCAAGCATCCGTCAAGTTTTCAAGACACTATATTTTATCGAAAGTTTGCCACAAAATTTGCAACGCCTTTAATCACTGTCGTGTTGCTGAATCTTGAAAAGTCTCAGAAGGCAGTACTGGCATTAAATACCCCCCCCCCCCCAGACGCTTATGATGTCCGGCTTTCGAAGCGCTTGAATTGACATCTCTATCTCCATCACCATGAGAAAAAGTGGGTAACTCTCGATCACTGCCGGCTGTCCAATTACATTGGGCCATACCCACAGACCTTAATTTGGCCAATTAGGGGGGGAGCTGCCCCGTTTCCCCTTTCCACCCCTGTTCTCGAGGAGAGAGAAGGCGGGAGACCGTTGGGTCGCACCTGCTGGCCCCATCGAAAAAGGAATAGGGGAACCCCCCCTAATATAACAGAAAGTAGCATACACCATAATTTGTTTCGCCAATTTCCACACCCAAAACTTTCCAACTTTGTTTCTTTCTCGGTATCGCAACAGCTGCTCTTGCACCATCACCACCAGCGTTAGCTAACAGTCCTCCCTCCGACACCTCTTCCGTCCTCCTCTCGTGAAGGCACGGCACCTACCCTACGGTCTCACCGACACGCACGCGTCTCTCCGCCAGAACATTAGAAGCCATGGCAGCCATGCCCCCTGCCACGATTTACCCTCAGAGCCATGTCGGTTTTGATAGCATCACGTCTCAGATCGAGCGCAAGCTCTTGAAGCGTGGCTTCCAGTTCAACGTTATCTGCGTTGGTGAGTACCCAGAACCCACAGACTCCTGGAGATGCGAAGCAATGGCGTGGTGGCTTTCGTGGCCACTTGTCCGCTACGGCTGCACATGAATTTTGTCCTTCTTGCTCCGACCTCACAAATAACTGACTGTGCTCCTTGCTTGCAGGCCAGACCGGTCTGGGAAAGTCGACCCTCATCAACACCATCTTCGCCTCGCACCTCATTGAGTCCAAGGGCCGTTTGCTGCCTGAGGAGACCATTCGGTCGACCACCGAGATCCACACCGTTTCACACATCATCGAGGAGAACGGCGTGCGGCTTCGGCTGAACATTGTCGACACACCCGGTTATGGCGACCTGATTAACAACGACCGCTGCTGGGACCCCATCGTCAAGTATATCAAGGACCAGCACTCTGCCTACCTGCGGAAAGAGCTCACCGCCCAGCGCGAGCGCTATATCCAGGACACGCGCATCCACTGCTGCCTGTTCTTCATCCAGCCGTCCGGCCACTCACTCAAGCCCATCGACATCGTTGTGCTGAAGAAGCTGTCCGACGTCGTCAACGTTGTGCCTGTCATTGCCAAGGCCGATTCGCTGACGCTGGAGGAGCGCCAGGCTTTCAAGCAGAGCATCAAGGAGGAGTTTGCCTTCCACAACCTGAAGATGTACCCCTACGACAATGATGAGTTTGACGATGAGGAGCGCGCTGTGAACACCCAGATTAAGGTTAGAAAAACTGCCCATCATTTTCTGTCTCGAGAGATCGGGCCCCCCACTGACCTATCCCCTTGCAGAGCTTGATCCCCTTCGCCGTCGTTGGCTCGGAGAAGTCTACCATCATCAACGGCAAGCAAGTTCCCGCACGCCAGAACCGGTGGGGTGTCATCAACGTCGAGGACGAGGAGCACTGCGAATTTGTCCATCTGCGCGACTTCCTCCTCCGCACGCACCTGCAGGATCTCATCGAGACCACGTCCCAGATCCACTACGAGACATTCCGTGCTAAGCAACTGCTGGCCCTGAAGGAGAGCAGTGCCACGGCTGGTCACGGTAGCCGGCCCATTAGCCCTGCCGCCGAGCGCGAGATCAGCCGGAACTCTCAGCGGATGACAATCAACGGCTACTAAGCGAAGCAGCCGTGCTTGTTTCTTACACCCATGTAATTTCATGATCACTGTTACTGGGTTTATTGCACTTTTGTCCTCTCATACCCTCAGCCTGGTAATTTGCCAGCCTCCGGCGCAAAAAGTCTCTCGTTTTGATGGCCAATCTAGATGGGAAGGTCGACCTTCGGGAAGAACACGGTCACCATCTTGGAAGAAGAAAGACTAGCGGGCGTCGAGGCAGGTTTGCTGCACCACTTTTTGCTGTGCCGGTCTCTAGGCTCTATAGGCTATCTGTCTATTCGTCGTCTTGTCTACTCTTATTTGTACAGACGACCCTCTCTTTTGCCCCTCCCATCACCCTTTCTAGGCTGGATATTCCTTGCTTCACAATACCTTTATTTAGTACCCCCTCCCACTACGAAGCTTCTTCTTTCTTTTTATCTACATATTACTCTGCCACTGCAGTTCTTCTTCGATTTCTCGTGCTTTTAGCCCGTTACCTCTCCTAATTGTTGAGCAGCTACGCTCACATAGAGTTAGTTCGACACCTGTACTTGACGCAAGCAATTAAATGAGATGTTTATGGCAACGGTGCTCTTCCTGTTCGACGTAACTAGTAATTATAAATAGCATTACTTTTACTTGCGTCTGCTACTAAAAGCACCTACGACACTGAAATCTATGGCTATGCTAAAGTATCCCATCGGACGTATCTCGCGTCTCTGCCGGCTCTCCGCTCTCTAAATTTGTCCTGATAGTATTCGTATTGTATATTTTTTCCTGCTCTACTCTGGTGGCTCTCGCCTACTGCTTCGCTTTCGGGGTGCCCTGGAAGATGTAGTCCTCGAGCTCCTGGTATGCCTTGTCGAGGTCATCGTTGACGATGATCTTGTCGTGCACGCCGGGCGTCTTGGAGTACTCGAGCTCCAGCTTGGCCTGGGCGAGGCGTTTCTGCACGTTGGCCTCGGTCTCAGTGCCGCGGCCGCGCAGGCGCTCCTCGAGCGTCTCTGCCGAGGGCGGGGCGATGAAGATGTAGCGAGCCTCCCAGCCGTTGCCCTTTGCCTTCTGCTGCTGGATCTGCTTCACGCCCTCCATCTCAATGTCTAGCACGACGACGCGGCCCTTGGCCGTCTGGTCGGCAACGGTCTTTTTGCTGGTGCCGTAGCGGTTTCCGCCAAACTTGGCATGCTCGACGAAGGCGTCCTGTGCGATGAGCTTCTCAAACTCCTCCATGGTGACAAAGTGGTAGTGCTCGCCATCAGCCTCGCCGGCGCGGGGATTGCGGGTCGTGTGGGAGACAGCTGTTCGGTTTTTTGTCGGTCAGAGGATGCGAGGGGGCGCAGACGCAAACGAGCTGGTCAAGGAGAGGGAAAGTTCTTACACAGGCAAAATGTGTCGGGGTGCTGGGCAAATAGGCGGTTGTAGAGAGTGCCCTTGCCGACTGGGAGAAGCTGTCAGTCTCGAGGAGAGGAAAAAAAGAGGGGTGAGGGGAAACAAGGAGGTAGAAGGGCGAGGGGGCGGAGAGGAAGCAGGACGCACCACCCGAGGGGCCGGAGATGACAATAGGTCGGCGGTCAGAAGGAGGAGCCATGGTGACGAAGCGCGCAATGGGTGGTAGGAAAGCAGCAGCAGCAGCAAGAGATGGGATGAGGTTGGATATGCGATTGGAAGGCTGAAGAAGCGGACGAGCAGTAGACTGCAGCAAGGGCCGGTGGCAGATGGAGTAGAGGCGAAAAGAGGCCGCAGCCATACAAGGGGACGGAATGCAAAAAGAAGGCAGCTAGCTGTATGAGGGGAGTCGTAGCAAATGGGGGTTTTGAGGCCAGTGGGGGGTTCAGAAGCCTAGAAGCCAATTGCATATAACGATGATAGCGGTGGGGATGTTTTTGGGCGGTGAGCAACTCAGTGGGAGCGCAGTGTCCACGACGGCGGTGAAGCAACTAAGGCGCTACAATTGCGCGCAAACCACGTACAATAATTGCAACCAGGCAGGCAGGTTACATAGGCAAGCTTCTCCTACGTTAGATGCATGCATTTACTTTCAGTTCTATCTATTTCAAGCGGTGCAATGCTCTCCTGTTCGGCTTCCATTTTTGCGGTTCGATTGTAAAGTAGTCACGTGCGGATATAGACAATCACCTCTTAATAATAATGTGTCACGTGAACTCCTGTACTTTTGGCGTTGCCCCGTCAGCCACCCAGGCCCCTCTTCTATCAATCTAAAGTCCCCGATTCTTCAATGCCAGCGGCTATTACATAGTAAGATTGATCCGCCATCACCACATCATTTCTTTGAACCCAGCTACGAATAGACCCATCCTGCAGTCGAGAGCCCCGGTTTATCTCCAGTATACGATCACTTTCAATCCCTTCCGCCTACTCGTACCCCCTCATCCCACAACGATGCCTCCCGCGGCAAGAAAAGCCTCCGGCCAGCGCTCTGCGTCTGGCGGCCGTCAGGCCACGCTTAGCTTCAACCACCGGGTGACCAAAGCCTCGGTACCGAAGCAGTCGGCCAAGGAGTCGGTGCTGACGGTGGCGGAAAAGGCGGAGAAGGTACAGAAGGCCGAGGTAAAGAAGGAGCCGACGAGGCGGACAGCAACGCCGGAAAGCAGCGGCGCAAAAATCTCCGACGAAGAAGATGCCTCTGTCCACGAGGAGGTGGCAGCTTCTGCTGCTTCTTCTTCTGCGGTGGTCGAGCCGGCCGAGAAGATGCAGCATGCAGAGCCTGTAGTCCATTCACTGCCGACACCCAAAAGCGAGGCTGAGACCAAGGCCGAGAGCGAAGCCGAGGTCGTAAGCGATGCACAGATCCGGCGATACTGGCGAAGCCTTGAGGCGCAGAGGATGGCCCCGAGGGTGCACCAGGAGGACTTGGATCTGGGAGAGAAGGTGCTGCGGTACTTTGACGTCAGCTCGCAATTTGGGGTGAGTCTGCCTTGGTGTCTCATTGCGTTTTTTTATTATTATTTTCTTCTGCTGCTGCTTGCATAGCTAACAAAGAACAGCCCTGCGTTGGAATCACACGGAAGAAGCGCTGGCTGCGAGCACAGCGGCTGGGCCTGGCCCCGCCAATCGAAGTCATGGCCGTACTGCTGCAGGAGGAGGCCAAAAACGGAGAGTCCGTGGAGCGGGCATGGATCGACGGGATCCTGAACCCTACGGTGGTGGTATGAAGAGACTATAAAACATGGGAAACGGCAGGGAGCTGAATAATGTGGCGTTTCGGAGTAGCATCATGGAGCACGGTATGTAAGATACGGTTCGACGGGGCATGCCTATTATATATTGATTTTGGGGGGGGGTGGTGGGGTGCGTGGGAGCGGCGGCTGAGGCCAGCTCTGCGATGTGGTCGCCTCTAGAGCAATCTATAACATGGTATCGATCTATCGCTGAAACATGGGAGGCACAGTAAAGGAAGGGGAAAGGAAGAAGAGAGGGCCAAAAAAAGGCTGTAAGGGCTTCCACCGGTCTTCAATACCAGATACTACGGGTCCTGTGATGGGGAATCTCGTCTTTGCCGTCGGCCTCGAGCTCTTTCATCGTGTCATAGAGAAAGAAGTCGATCAGGACGGCATTAATCTCGGCCTCGGGATGGTTCCGCATGATCTCCCTACGGATCAGTTCAACACACCAGATGGTGCAGCCTGGGGGAAGACGTTAGCTGGGAGTCTGCATTTTTGCTGTATCTGCTCTTCACGCTCACCTCGTAGCTGCAGCTCCAGGCTGCCTCCGCTCTCCAGCGTCTTCTTCGTCTGGATGGCCGTCAGCAGCGGCGGGCTGTAGTACAGGCAGCCGAGGCTGTGCAGGATCTGCGGCACGCGGTAGTCGGCAAACACGGTAAGCTTGTCGATGTCGCGGAAGGCGCCGTAGCCAGTGCCCTGGAAGCAGGCCCACAGCTCGGCGACAAGGATCTGGGCGCGCTTGAGGAAGCGCACCGGCCGGCGGCGGCCCGGAAAGGGGAACTCGTCACGGAAGCAGCCAAAATCGCGCGCCAGGATGTTGACCAGCCGGGCGGCAGAGCCGTCGGCGGCAGCGATGACATTAACAAAACTGCAGTCGTATTTCTAGCGGTGGTGGTGCGTGTCAATAACAGGACCGAGAAGAGACAGAAGGGGCAACATGGGGCGGTAGTGAGGCACTCACCTCATAGAGCACCTGGCCGGCCTCGCGCAAGCAGTCTAGCCGCTCGGCCAGCAGGGGCATCTCCTCGTCTGTGGCAGAGCGGAAGACTTTGCGCATGAGGGCCATGTCGCACTCATCTCTGCTCTGCCAGAAATCCGAGCTCGTGATGAGAATGTCTAGAGATTGTTAGAGGGTGAAAAGAGAAACAGAGACAGAGAGTGTTTGTGTTTGTGTGTGTGCGAGAGAGAAAAGAGAAAGAGAGATAACTCACCCTCGTCAAGCGCCCTCTGCAGGGCAGCGACCAGGCTCCAGTAGCCGGTCCAGGTCTTGCCCCGGTAGGCGATGCCGAAGCGGTCGGCAGTCGGCCGCTCGGACCAGAAGGAGAAGTTGAGCAGGTCCATGGTGAAGATGAAGGCGACGGTGGACTCGTCGCGGCTGGTGGGGTGCAGCTCGTGGTCGGCCCAGGAGGCGGCCGAGTAGCCCTTGAGCTGCATTCTGCTGTAGATGGCCTCGGCAGCGTTCTTGCACGAGCGCATGTCCAGGGCCACGTCGATGGAGTTGTCGCAGACGAACTCGGCGCCCTCGAGCACGCCCGTTTCGGCACCCTCGTCGGCGGCCGGCTTACCCATTAGGTGCTGCCGCAGCAGCTCCAGGAGCTCCGGGTCGGCCTCGTCGTCGGACATGATGGTGGTGTCGTTGTACTGTGTGTCCTGCCACAGGGTTGAATATGGAGATAGTCTGTCTGGCTTACAGCTTTTTAGGGATTTTCAGGCTTGTGAAACTGTCAAAGACCCAAGCGCTTTTGTTCCCAACTTTCTGCGCCTGAGGGAAACTTCCAGATAGTCTCACAGCACTGTTGAGACAGAAATCGAAGGCTCAATTGGCCATCAATGCATATTACAGAGCATCTTGCAGACCGGGGGGCCTTTACTTTTGATCTGCCTTTTCCATCAAAGAAGCGACCCAGAGCATGGGCAGCAGAACCCCTGGTCCATAAAAATTATTGACAGCTGGCAGCCTTGTGCCTGTCGGACCGGCAATGCAACCCAGTGAAGTAACACCAGCCGAGGGACGTGCTCTGCCAATCAGATGCTCCTCCCTCCTTGAAGCTCTTTCTCAGATCAGCCTCGACTCAGCCGTCAAGCGCCTTCCCTTTCGATCTTCTGTTTTATTCACGGCTTCCTTTCGTTTCTTTTGTCTTGCCGCCCCCCTTTTCTTCTCGACTTTTTTTCTTCTTCTTCTCCTTCTTCATTCATTCTTCAGCATCTTCGAAATTTGCGACCAAGGCAGAGGCTCGCTCTTTTCAGCTGCAGCCATTAGTTGGCCGTTTTCAGTTTCGCAAAACGCCTGCTAAATTCACAAGCTGCCATCGACTCCTCCTTCGAAACTGTGCACCGCCACTTGCAGCGATGGCGACCGAGTTGGATTCGGGGCCTGTCGTGCCGGGAGCACCAGCCATACCTACAGCGACAGCGGCTACGGCACCTAAGCCGAACGCCCTGGGGCGCGACGTGCACAATTCGCATGCGCTGGGCCGCACGCTCAACGCGAAAGTGAAGCGGGTGAGTTTCTGGAGCCAGTGCCGTTTGTCTTTTCTTTCCTTTCTTCCTTTCTTCCTTTCCTTTTTATCCTGCCCCTTTTTTCTGTATTGCTTTTCTCTCACCTCTCGCTGACCTTTTTCTCGTCTCTGCAGGCTCGCGTGCTCATGGTCGGCGCCGGCGGAATCGGCTGCGAGCTGCTCAAGACGCTGGTGCTCACGGGCTTTGGAGAGGTGCACATTGTGGACCTGGACACGATCGACCTCAGCAACCTCAACCGGCAGTTCCTCTTCCGGCACGAGCACATCAAGAAGTCTAAGGCGCTGGTGGCGCGCGACGCGGCGCAGCGGTTCAACCCGCACGTGCGGCTGGTGGCGCACCATGCCAACATCAAGGACGTGCAGTTTGACGTGGCCTTCTTCCGGGGCTTCGGCATCGTTTTCAACGCGCTGGACAACCTGGACGCGCGGCGCCACGTCAACCGCATGTGCCTGGCGGCAGACGTGCCGCTGGTGGAGAGCGGCACGACTGGATTCAACGGCCAGGTGCAGGTCATCCGGCGCGGGGTGACGGCCTGCTACGACTGCAGCCCGAAGGAGGCGCCGCGGTCGTTCCCCGTCTGCACGATCCGCAGCACGCCCAGCCAGCCGATCCACTGCATCGTGTGGGCCAAGAGCTACCTGCTCAACGAGATGTTCGGCGACAGCGAAGACGAGTCCGCCTTCGACCACTCGGCCGACGCCCAGAACGCCGCCGAGATCGCTGAGCTGCGCAAGGAGTCCCAGGCCCTCAAGGCGCTGCGCCAGGCTGTCGGCACGCCCGCGTTTGCGCGTCAGCTCTCCGACAAGGTCTTCCGCGCCGACATCGACCGCCTGCGCTCCATGGAGGACATGTGGAAGTCGCGTGCCCCGCCGCAGGCCCTGGACTACGACGACGTCATGCAGCGCGCCGACGCCGCCGGTCTGGGACGGTCCACCGGAAGGCCAGACGCCGTCACAGATGCCGTCACTGCGCTGCTGCGGGACGGCCAGAAGGTCTGGACGCTCGAGGAGAGCGTCGTGGTGTTCAACGATAGCATTGAGCGGCTCAGCCGTCGCGTGGCCCAGCTTCGTCGCCGCGGCGGCAGCAGCAGCAGCAACGGCAATGGCAACGGGAACGAAAGCCACGAGGCCCCAGCCCTCATCGAGTTTGACAAGGACGACATTGACACGCTCGACTTTGTGGCCGCCAGCGCCAACATCCGGTCGACGCTGTTTGGCATCGAGCGCCGGTCGCGCTTCGACATCAAGCAGATGGCCGGCAACATCATCCCGGCCATTGCCACGACCAACGCCATCGTGGCCAGCCTGTGCGTGCTACAGTCGTTCAAGGTCCTGCGCGGCGAGTACGACGCCGTCAAGGAGGTCTTCCTCACCCCCTTCGCCTCCGATCACCTCCTTGCGGCCGACCAGCCGCGCAAGCCCAACCCGGAGTGCCCCGTGTGCAGCTCGTTCCAGACGAGCGTCCGCGCGGACCTGTCGCGGGCCACACTGGGCGATCTGGTGGAAGACATCGTCAGGGAGCAGCTCGGCTTTGGAGAACGGGACTTTGTCGTCAGCAACGACGTCGGCATTCTGTACGACGTGGAGGAGACGGACAACCTCGACAGGAAGCTGACCGACCTAGGTACGATGTGGTGCTTCGAATTGTGTTTTATTTTGTGCTTTTAGTTTGTCTCTTTAATTGTCCTCTCATCTAACTCGCTTTACAGGCATTCGATCCGGCAGCTTCCTGACAGTTATTGATGACGAGGATGAGGACCCTTTTGTCAACGTGGTCATAAATATCGAGGATGGTAAGGATGGCGAGGATGGTGAGGAGCCACTACCCGATAGCAAATCCGTCGCAGTAGTCGGCTACGACGGGCAGCCCACGATTCCCCGGCGGCCCAGGAAGGCAACGCCCCCTCCCCCTCCGCCCGCGCCGGCAGCGACAAACGGCACAGCAGAGAAAAACGGAAAGCACGCGTTTACCGTCGTCGACGACGACGACGACGACGACGACGTCATCCTCACAATAGAAGCCCCGGCGGCTAAACGGCCGCGGACAGACGACGATGTCCCCTCCAGCAATGGTAATAGCAACGGCAACGGCGAGCCGGCATCGAAGAGGGCAAAGCTCAGTGAGGCACAGACGCAGGCGACATCAGCCATTGCCAGTAGCCTTGTCAGTGACGACGATATTGTGGTTGTTGAAGACGCACCGGGCGGCGCTATCGTCATCGATGACGACTGACCGGTAGGCTCAAGGCTCCGGATTATTAGCTGCGGCCGTGAGCCCAACCTCGCGGCTATATATGACCCCCCTTGCTATGCTTGTCCTTGTTTACCTTTATTACCCTTTTTACCTTTTTTACCATTATACCTTTTTACCTTTCTCCTTTTCCATATGCCCTATCCTATTTTCGCTATGCTTGTCTTGTCACGAAGCCGCACTCAGGCCGCCGTCGAGATTCAGCACACAGTTGTTGGCGTAAGTGTTTTTGGCCAGGAAGATGGCGGCATCGGCCACCTCGTCGGGCGTGCCGAAGCGGCCCAAAGGGATGCGTGACTTTAGTCCTGCAAGTTGAAGATCTGGAATGTCTTAGGAAAGAGGGAAGACGCGAGGGGTGGGCGGAGGACAATGTGCGATATACCGTCAGCCTGTAATTTATTTCTGTGTCTGTTTTTTTTTCTTCCCCGCCTTGCCTTTCTGTCTCTCTCTCTCTCTCTCTCTCTCTCTCTTCTCTCACTCATGAGATGTACGTATATTTGGTGGACAACGGACGGGACTGCCATCGCCGGAGACCGGCCGGCAACAGGGGCAATACGGGCAATAGGGACAATAGGGACAACAGGAAATGTTCTCGGGATATCTAGGGGGGGCTAAATAAATGCATAAAAAGAGTAGACTCACTTGCAATCATGTCCGTCTGGATGTAGCCCGGAACGATGACGTTGGCGCGGATGCGTCGGCCGGCGGCTTCTTCAGCCAAGGCTCGAGTGAGGCCTAAGTGGTGATTGTGTCAGATATAAGGTCCTCTTGATATCCCAAAGAAAATCTGCAGAGAGAGGTTTCTCACCGACGACGCCAGCCTTGGAGGCAGCATAGACCGTGGCGCCGTAGCCGCCGCGGACGGCCAGCAAGCTGGCAATGTTGATGATGCAGCGGTCTTGGGGGGCGGAAGCTGAGAGCAAGAGTTAGCAAGGGGCCCATCTGGCCAAGGGATACATAGTAGACTAGAGAAGCAGTAGCAGTCTTTATCCTCACCCGTTGTGCGCTTCTTGAGCCACGCCCGCATGGCCGACCGGCAGCCCGAGATGGTCCCGTACAGGTTGACGTCCAGGATGTCTCGAATGTCGGCCGGGCTCATCCGCGCCAGCACCGTGCTCTGCGCCACCCCGGCCGCGTTGACCAGCAGGTGCACGTCCGGCGTGTTGGCAAACAGCGCACCCCAGAGGCTACTCTCTCGCACATCGCCCGCCATGTGCCAGTGCTTGACGTCGGCAGCCGGCGCCGGCCCACCGAAAGCCGGCCCTGTCCCCCGCGCCGGTCGCGGCAGAGACTCCACTGCCCGCTGCAGCGCCGCCTCGTCACGGCCCACCAGCGTGCACGACACGCCCTCGAGGGCCAGACGGCAGGCCACGGCCCAGCCGATGCCGCGGCTGCCGCCCGTGATGATGGCAGACCGTCCGGCCAGCGAGACCGTCCGGCGCGGCATCGGTGGTGGCGGCGTGGACGAGGCTGACAGCGGCTGGCCCGACTGGCTCGACTGGCCCGACTGGCCCGCCTTTTGGTCTGTTGGTGGGACGGCGATGCCGCTGGAGGCGATGCGGCGAACGGCCAGACGGGCAGGCGAGACGGGGGCCACAATGGGCCTGGCCAGAGGGCCCATGACAGATTGTAGCTTCAGTACCAGACGCATGACAAGGACAAGGGACGAGGGACAGGAAGTGATCTCCAGACGAAGAAGAGGGACGTTCTCTCTGTGACGTCTGCACGTTTTACAACATTCTGGAGTTGCTTCTCTGCATTCTGAGCTTCCTATTGGCCACAAGCAGTATTTCAGCCCCGCCTAAGAAGCACGTGATATCGATTCTCTCTTTAGTAGAACGGGGCTCGCTCAGGTTCAATTCTCAGATAGGCTTAGCCGACGATGGAAAATTAAGACCGGAATAACCTCGAACCATTTGCAGCAACAGCCGGCAAGTAACAAAACCCACGGGCGAGAGCAAAATCACAGATTAACCACCACCGAAAGATGGCAGCAACAGCAGCAGCAGCTGTCTCGTTCCGGGCAGCCGTGCCGTCGTCGGCGGCTGGCCTCCTCTCCCAGCTCGCCTCCTCTGCATCCACCTCGACACCATCGCAAGCACGACCGCTCCGGATTGCGTCGCTCTTTGCCAGCCAGCTGGCCGCGATCCCTCTGCTGCCAGCCCTATCCCTGTCCTCTCTGTCTCTGCCGTCTCTGCCGTCCCTTCCGTCCCTTCCGTCCCTTCCGTCCCTTCCGTCTCTGCTCGGAGACATATGGGAGTCCATCCTCCGCGCGGTGCCCAAGAAGAAGACGTCGCACATGAAGAAGCGGCACCGGCAGATGGCCGGCAAGGCGCTGAAGGACGTCAACTCTCTGTGCAAGTGCCCCGCGTGCGGCCGGACGAAGCGGATGCACTACCTGTGCCCGTACTGCATGGAATGTGCGTGACGACGCCTCTGCGTTCGCGGCTTGTCTCTGCTTGTCTTTAGAAAAGGCAACAGCAGCAGCTTCCTCCCTCTTACTGCACTCGCGCTAACTAAACTCTTCTCAGCAATACGAGAGATGATTAAGAAAAAGTTGTAGATGCACCATTCGCCCGCAGCCCCATCTCCTGCCGGGCAATCGACACCTCGATATCGCATGCGTGTGCGAAAAACACGGATAAAAACTATACGACCACAGCATCAGTCTCATAGCGCACACGAGAACACACGTGGAATAACGACTCTCTCGGGAAGCAATTGGCTGAGATATGGCGAGCGCCAGAAAGAGAGGCCAAAATGCGTGCCAACAACAACCAGAACGAGGAGTTGCCTATTATACCACCCTCCCATCACTGGGTGGAAAGCTGTCCTCTCGAAACTCAGCATGCTCTAAATAACCCCCATGTACAGTAGTAAATTATATATAGGAAGAAAAAAAACAGTATGAACATTGTTTCCAAGCACAGTGATGTGGACTACTTCAATTGCCATTGTTGCGAGTTTGAGGAAAGAACGGAGTAGAAAGGTCGCTGAAAGATCATGGAAAGAGCTACCAAGGCTACGGCGACCCCACATCAAAATTTAACAC
>JRUC01000350.1:0-23870 GCA_000806385.1 Leptographium procerum
GATGAAATGAACACAGAACAAGTGAACAAGAGGGAAACGGGAAACTGGAAACAGGCAAAAGGGAAAAGGGAAAAGGGGAAACGGAAACGGAAATGATGGACTATGAAAGCATAGTTATGTAAGCAATCTCATAGACTTTCTCAGATTTCCTGCCGTCTCCCCCAGTTTGATATGCAAAACACGATTTAAATATAAATAACAGCAGAAAAAAAAGGTCTAATAGCCCATCATCGCAATGCCATGCCCAGAGATATGAAACAGTCGGCACCCTCATCGTTCAGCACCCAGTATACATTTCATCCAGATTCCAAAATTCCAAACCCCAACTCTCTCTCTCTCTCTCTCTCTCTCTCTCTCTCTGCCTCCGTCCCCCCTTCAACTCCCCCTATTGCTGTCCGCCTGCCACCTGGTCGGCCACGATCACAGGAACGGGTATCGCGCTGCCTGCCGGCGCCTTCAGGCTGGTCCCCATCTTGGACATGCTGGCAAATGGGCAGACGCCGTCGGTCGGCGGCGGTGGCGGCGGCGGGGTGGCGGCGTCGCTCCCCCGCTGGGTGCTCTGCTCGCTGCTGTCGTCGTCGCCGTCGCCGTCCCTGTCGCCGCCGCTGCTGCTGCTGCTCTTCTCGCTCTCGTCGCCGCCCAGCACGCGCTGGCCGTGCAGGAAGCCCTCCTTGTCGATGAGCTTGCTGTAGTCGACGCCGTCGGTGTACTCCTCGCCATCGCGCACGTACCACTTGGCAAACAGGTCGTTCTGGATCCAGATGACCTTGCCCAGCGCCTTGACCAGGCCCATCTTGCGGCCCATGGACAGCCGCGGGTGGCTCAGCACCGCCTCGGTCAGCACGTCCTGGATCAGCGACAGCGTGGCCCCGATGTGGATGTACTCGACGTGCAGCGGGTGCGCCCGGCCCAGGCCCACGTGCATCATGCCGACCTTGTCGAGGTACTCCCAGAACGTCATCTGCGACGGGTCGCTGCACAGCCGCGCCAGGTACGCCCGCAGGAACATCTTGCGGTGCAGGATCTGCGGCGAGTCCTCGGCCGGGATCGCGTCCAGCGGGCCCTCAAACGACGTCGACCGCGTCTCAAACGCCCGCGCCGTGATGTCGTACTGGAGCAGCTTGCGGTACACAATGTTCGTCACCGCCGGGATGAGCACCTTGATGTACTTGGCTCCGGCAACCAGGTGGTCGATGTCGGCTAGACAAATAGAGAAGAAGAGGAAATGAGTCAGAAACAGCTTGGATCTATGGGTCACGAGATTCACATTCTTGGGAAAAACACATACTGCTGCTGAAGTCCAGGAAGCTGTGCAAGTATTGGATGCGGGCCTCCAGGCTGGTGTACAGCTCCTTGCGGTCAATATGCCGCATGTCAATGACACGTCCGACCATGGTTGTGATTGGTGTTAAGTTGTCAAGAGTGTTGTTGAGGTGGTGTTGAGGTGGTGTTGGGGTGTTGCTTGGTTGGCTTTTGCTGCAGGTGCTGAAGATCCTCGATGATTGATGAGCTCGATGGGATACACTTCGTCTCTCAGTTGGGGCTCAGGCTGCTCAAATACTGCCGCCTTGATCGATTAAACGCCCGGCTGACTGTTTGTGAATAAAATCTCCGACACGATGATCAGGGTTCGCAATACGACTGGACGCAGATGTGATATCAAGATGGAAATGCGAAACCAAAATCGCATGCTGGCTCGCGTGCCAGATTTAAACCACCACCCACTACGAGCACTGCCGCGACCCATCCCCCCTCCATCACCAGATCTCTTGCGGAGATGGGGCAGAACGGCAGACGGTTGATGTCGGTGTGGCCTGCGCGATGCAGTGGCGTGAGCATCGTAGCAGCCGCCCAGCCCATGTATTCTCGTCTGATCCGGCTGGCCGCAATCATGCCACACAAGCCAAAACGCCCTGGTCCCTCATCCTGAATCAGCCCATATCGAAGACGGCCTGCTGGAGCCAGGCTGTTTCCGCTGTAATTTTGTGGATCCGCAGTTTTAAATTGGAAACCGCTAGGCTCTGATTCGGTCGTGGGGGCAGATCAGCCGTCATGGGCCATGAACCATGATGGGCTATGGAAGGCCATGGGCCAAGGACCCCCTCGAGCGTTGGCAGAAGCTGTTGCAGAATTAGACATGCGCGTGCCAACGGGTGGAAGCGGAATCTCAATGCGGAATCTCAAAGCAGAATCTCAAAGCAGAAATCGGCATCGGCCCACCGTCAGCCGCAGGTGAGAGTCTTTGTAGGCTTCTCGACTTGTTCTTCAATCCGTCCCTGCTTCTTCCCTGCTTCCCGTAATTATCTTACATCCAGTCGCGTTACCCCGGGAGATGACATACGTCGTACTCCACACATCTTCCGCAACTTTCCCGCAGTCTCCCGTCTTCATGTCTTTATTTGCCGTCGATGGTCCTCGCTGCCGGCAGAACACCACTGCAATCCGCCAGGCCGTTCAGATTCTGCACGCCCAGCATGCTGAGACGAAAATAAGCCGCCACGTATGCCTGTCCAGTCGCCCAGTCAGCTGCTTGCCTTGCTTGTTGCTCTTTTTTTTCGCGTTTTTTCCCCTCATTTGCCTGTATTCCCTCAATCTGCCTCTTTCAACTACCCCGCTCACCTCAACCTATGCGCTGTGCGCCTTCTCGCTCGCGTAGCTGGCCCAGATCGGTCGCGTCTTCGGGTCTGTCGCCAGAGATACGTCCGAGTGGAAGCTGTAGACGCCAGGTGGCGAACTCTGGTCCGCCGCAACCGCCGCGGTCTCGACGAAGAAGCGCGTGTCAAAGATCTCGGGTGTCGAGTCCTGCGCCTGGCCCGCGCGCGTCGCGTCCACAAAATGCTGCCGCGAGACCGTGTGCGCGCCCACGAGCGCCACCAGGTCCGTTGCCGACAGCGTCTTGGCCGCAAACGCGTCCAGCAGCCGCGGCGCGTCTGACGAGGGCTGCGGCAGCAGGCCGGGCGGTGGCGGTAGCGATCCGGGCACGACATCGTGGCGCCCGACAAAGGCACGGATGCGCGGGCCGCCCGGGCAGGCTGCCGTGGCCACGAGCGCGCCCATCTGGATCAGGTCGGCCGCGGACACACCGTGGCTCGCATGATAGAGCTCGTACCAGCTCCGCAGCAGCTCGGCGATGTACTGCAGCCCGCGGTTCTCCATCCGGTCCAGCTCGCCGTCCGACAGCAGGATCGACCCGTCCGCGCCGCCTCCCCCGATGCCGAGCGCCACCGTCGCCGCTGGCAGCGGTGGTATCGACATGTTCCAGGCCCCCGCGTCGTGGAAGCCCATGCGGATGGCACCTCGTGCCAGCGACGTGCAGCCTCCTCCACCGCCGCCGCTGGACAGCCGGAACTTTGCCTCCATGTCCGCCGCGATGTGGCTCCAGACGCAGCACGTGTCTTGTTGGCAGAGCTGCCCGTGGAGACCGCCCGAGGGCGGCGTGTATGTCTCGCCGTCGTCTACTAGGGCAGATGCCGTGCCCTCGAGGATGGCCTGAATGGCTCGGCCGACCTCAGTCGTCGCTTCGCCGCTAGCCAGGTCGCCCAGGAGTACCGTTGACTGGCCTGTGGCCGTGCGGTCGCCCGTCGGGAACGCGCCAGCGACATCGCTGGTGCTGCCAACAAGGAAAATGGCGAGTGCCGATCCTGGTCTCATGGCTATAAGAGAGCTGGACAATCAGTGCAAATCCGGCAAGCGTCAGAGTTTGTGGTGGACTGCAGTTTTTCTTCTCACCTGCTGTGACAAATGTTGCTCTCTGTTCGATGACTGCCTTTCGTAAGGCTATTTGTTGGATGTGGCACAGAATAAAAAAAAATGCATACACAAAGGTAAGATTCTGTTTTCAAAAAATGTGTTGCTGCTGCTGTTGCAGTGTTCTGAAGAACAATATAAATGAGCAACAGCAGAAGAATGAGCGACTACTCTTTGGCCAAATGGCCATCAGGCCACTTTCCACGACAGCTTCGACATTTACGGAAGCAACGATCCCGTCGTTGCTGCGGCAGTACCGATGGACACTTGTAGGGCAGTTCACGACAGAAAAGTTGGCAGCCGGCTATGCTTTCCAGTTGAGTCGCTTCTGTGGCAACCTCGCCGTCGCACAAGTTGTACAATACATTAATTTCTGAGCACGTGAACTCTTTTCCTGGCCTTCATTTGTTATCAACAAAGCACAACACACTGCCCAACAAATGGTCTGCCATCTACTTATCCCACAGTTGCCAACTGTATAATTCAGCTCATTCTAATCCAGTAGATACCCCAGTTTCCAGACCCTTTCAAATCTTCACATTTTCCTTCCGAAATCTTCCTTCTGTCGGCCTCGGTTCTGCTACTGTACATCTGTGTGCCCTCCTCCCTTGCTTATTGTCCCTCGGCTGGTACTTTCTCGTGCGTCTGCGCGCTGCAATCGAGAGCACTCTTTTCGTCCCTGCTGCCATCGCCCTTTGACATGTTGCGCGCCCCCATTTCCTGGTTGAGGGCCCCGAGGTTGCGCCCGCTCCAGCTGCAGTCCCACACGGTAAGCAAGGCCCAGAGCTTGATGAAGGAGTGGAACCAGGTGAACAGGAAATATGCCGGGATGAGATAGCTGTCTTGTGGGTGGCGCCAGAAGTAGGCAAACGGCTTCACCATCTTGAAGAAAAACATCCAGCACACGAGGGGCGTAAAGGCACGGACTCTGTGCGGTTGTCCGTGGACAAACTCCGAACGGCTGAAAGTGTAGACCAGGGCGGCGTCGTAGAAGAGGGCAAAATTGGTAAACGAAGTGAAGTAGATGGCGTAGATACACCACGGCTGGGCCCGCCACACGTGGGCATGAACGACGCTGGTGGCGTTGGATCGCCAGGTGGTGCGCACCCAGCGTCGGAGCCCGCCGGCAAACTTGGTACAGCTGCCGAGCGTGGTGGTGATGAGGGTCTCTGGGCGGTACTGGACGCGGATTTTCCAGCCGTGGGCGACACACCACCGGGTGAGGAAGTTGTCGTCGTCGACGCAGAGCGGGCCGATAAGCCCGAAGAAGAAGTAGTCGTTGGTGTACCTCTCGACAAAATCCGTGCCCAACATCACTTGGTGGCGTACGAGGGAGGTTCGCCCAGAGATGACAAAGACGCCACCATCGACGGTGTTGGTCGAGCGGATCTCAAAGTTGTGACGCTCCAAGTAGAGGCACTGGATCATGTTGCGGATGCGGCCTACAAGCGTGCTCTTGTACTTTTCGCGGATGACGCGCTTGTTGGTGCCCACGAGGCCGACTCGATCATCGTCAAAGGCGGGCAGGGTGTAGGCGAGGAAGCAGCCCGTCCAGAGAACGTGGTCATCAACGAGGGCCACGATGGCGGTAGTGACCTTGGGCAGTGCGCATACCACCTGTCTGCGCTTGTTGGCCTCTGTCGAAGCAAGGACGTCTATTGTGGTGCCAAGTCCCTAAGCGGACACCTCTTCCCGAACGCCGGCTACGATTGCGGCTGTCTGCACGCGCAGAGCCTCGCCTGCGGCCACCACGATCACGTGGCTGGGTTCATTGCGTATGATGCTCTTGAGGCACTCTCTGAAAAGGCTGTTGGTCGGATCGACAGTTGGGATGATAATGGTGACATCCTTTGACTTGAAACTGGTCCGCTCCGATCTCTCGGCCGGGCGGTACAGCCAGAAGGAGATGAGATGGACCACCTGCCGCAAATATCTCCAGATGAAGAGTGCTAGAAATACGGTAGACCAGCTGCTAGTGATGCAGTCCGAGGCTTGGCTTAGTTTCATCACGGCCACTTTCGGCAGCTCTCGCTACTTCTTCTTTGCTTTTTTTAGTATACTGGCAGTGCAACCGGGTCGATATCGGAGCTGAACCTGCCACGAAGACGGGATCAATAGGATCTAGGGATAGAAGAAGAGAAAGATGACAGGCCGATATCAGGCGAGTGGGGGAGGACAACGTATGAGTTGACCGATATAGGAGAGGTCTGCGATGCCGGCAGTTGGTGCAGTTGGTGAAGTTTTGGGGAGGAGGGCGGAAGATATTTTATACAGGTGGGGCGGGAGTGCCAGGAAGGAGAGAAGAGTGAATTCAATATCCCAGGAGGGAAGGAACGCGTTTGCAGACGCGTAGAAAAGCTATTCTCTGCGGGACTTGGGCGCGCGTAGTGCTTTAGGCACAACAACTTTAGCGGGGGCTGACTTGCTCTGGTTGAATAGAGATGTGTTCTGATGGCCTTCGTTTGGCAAGGATATCAGACTAATTCTTGATGTTGATGTGTGTAGAATATTCATGGCCTGCAGACGGCACCTCCTCAACGACATCGGTTTTGCAATCAAAGGGCATCGTTCAGGGAACGTGAATTTGATGTGCCGTTTTAGATGCTTCTTTGGAAGCCCTCATACTCTGTGTTCTGTCCAGTACTTTCGTCTCTGAAGTGTGGACGGTGAGCGCGGGATGGATATTCATATTGGCTACCAAGCATAAAAGCAGGAGTCGATGATAGACAGCAGGAGCGACGCCTGGGCTTCTGGTGAAACTGACTACGCCAGATACAGGTTGCTTTTTTTCTTTGTTTGTGCTACGGCTCTCTTTCCTCCCTCGGATATTGCCAAAAGAATGATAGGAGTTCAAGAGCCAGATGCATGTTATGCCTATTTCGGTCTGGAAAGCAACGCGAACCTCATCCAAGTTCACAAATATCGGACCAATCACCTCGGCCCGAACGTCTCTGCTGTGCGATCAGAACTGATGGGCAAGCTTTGCTGCAATGTTTTCAGTTGAGCAGGAAATGTGAAAGGTGAAGCACAACTGTCAGTCTCCCTAAATGGCGCAGATCAGCCAAAGAAACTGATGCCGTCAGAGTGAGATCAGTGGTAGTGGAGAGAGCGGCAGGTGTCAAACGACAGCAACAAAACTCGGCGTGATAATAAATTACGTTTGAATTACTTCGGCGAGTAAATCGTTCATATGACCGAAACCAATCGATTCCACCGATGGGACGTAATTAAGATGGCAGAGGAGTCATGCAGGTCTCTTGAAGAATATTTTATTCGGCAGAACAAAGAGCGAGTCTCTCAAGCGGATTCATCATGTCTGGAGATGAACAGCTTTTATGAGCACGTTCACATTTAAGAATTAATCAGTAATCAACCATCTCGAAGCTAGGCCATTATATGCTCTTTTTTTTGCACCTATATCAGTAAGAAAAGCTTGCAGAGTGAAGATGCTAGGTGTGTGTTGTTGTTTTTGCTGTCTACGTGTTGGCAGCCACTCACAATACTCCACTTTTTGTAGAGATTCTACACCGATAGGTATCTTGCATGCATGCATTCATAGATTGTACATAGTATGTAAGAAATACTCTAATGGATTCTTAATGGATCTTGCATGGTAATGAAAATACCGATATTGGGCTGGGTGCATATGCATCAGCACAGCCAGCCTGACGGTCAGTCGTGAGCTTCTCACCATATCTCACTTCAAAAAGCCCTTCTGACTTGCTGGCATGTCGTACACCAGGCCGGGGCGATGGGTAGCAACCGTCTGGGGGGACGCCTTTAGAGAGCACGCTCATCAACTGCATATTACTAGGAAATAAAGTAAAGGTGAGAATAAATGTGTCTTCGCCTAAATTAATTCAGTTAATCAAGTAACTAAAATTGGAGTAAAAGTAGGATGTGAACAAACTTATGAAAGAAAACGTGATGTGGCGAACAAAAGTGTGAACTCACCTGTTAAAGTTCTCGCTGAAATATATTTAAAAAGAGGAGAGCAGAGCAGGTCTCTTCTACGGAGTATGCCTCTCTAACCAAGAAATTGTATTTCACTCAAGCATGTGTTTGGAGCGATGAGAAAAAAATTACAAAAAAAGCACAAAAAAAATTTGAGCTCCGATACGGGGAATCGAACCCCGAGCTAGACGGTGAGAGCGTCTGATGTTAGCCATTACACCATATCGGACATGTTACTGGAAAACATGGCAGGGCTTAGCAAAGAAAAATCCGAGAGGCGGTCTGCCAAAATCAGGAAATGTCGGCGCTTGTCCGCTTTCGGAAGCCAAGCAGAACTCTGTGTTTTTTTTACCACGAACTCGACGCCCAGTTCTGGTGGCTTTTTAGGCTCGATGCAAATGCCTTGGCCGAATTTACTTGTCGGCCGTCGGCCATCTCGTTCTGTTTGTGCTGCCTCGCTTTTTCACAGGTACTCTCCACTTTGTCGGTCGTGGCAACTATTGGAAGGCAAGCATGCCATTGGTTAGTGACTCTAAAGAGGAAGCTACGATCTTATACACTGTAGCTTGAACTACCTATTCCCATTAGCTCGGTACTAGGAACTACCAAGCAAGGAAAGCACGAGCATCACGATGGCGAACTGCAGTCGGGACAAACAACCCACTGTTTATCGGACAAGCCAAGATGTCGTGACAGTCTCCATGCCAGGAACTCCCAACTCGAAAACGGCGGTATTTCAGTCGCTCGCTAACTGACCATCTCACAAATGCTTGGAGCCAGGAAGCTCTTCAATGTCGTGGGCATTGCACACGACACAATTAAACAGCGAATCTTCGTATCATAAACAGTTAGATGGTGGCCAAAAGAGGCAAAAGACGGTGGGCCCTGGATAACTGGCTGCGGGCACCTGTTCATTCTGGCCCGACTCCCAAAAGGTTTCGTTGGATGTGTTGTTGCCCTGCTAACCAAGACACTACACTACACGATTCGCTATGAATTTGTACACACCTCTATCAGACCGTCACATTGCTGCCCGATGCCCCACTGACAGTGGTGGTATTGTGGCATCGGTTTCCACATTGCTGCCATATGCTCAGCTTTATCGATACCCTAGGCGTCTTTGGGTATCCGCAACGCACACGTACAAATAACCGAAGATTTGCGGTCTCTCTGCAGACGAGTGTTCACATTTTGCTCGACCTCACGACCACGCCGGCGACTCTGGCCAGGAATGGAGTGCGCGCAGCTGCAAACGCATTCGGATTTGAGCTTGGATGTGGCAGCTAGAGAAGAAGGACATGCCTGCATCGAGCGCTTTGGTAATATCTCAAATTCGACCCCTGGCTTATTTTTATATATATATTATTTGAATGCCGGCATTTATTTGGGAAGTGCTAACTTTTTTTTTCTTCAGGGGAAGCACTAGGAAAATCCGCTGCAGTCGACTACCCTCGTCTTTTCAGCGCCCTGCGATTGGCTGCTTTCATACTCCGCCGTCTGGCAATTTGGCTGTTCGCCATTGGAGTGTCGGCCGTTGGGCTGCTGGCTGTTTGGCTGTTAGTTGCCTGCCTGTTGGACCTGCTGCACGGGCATCCTTCGGATCCACAGTCTCAGCTCGATGCACTTGAGGATGCTGTTGAGAATGGAGACACGGAGAAGATTGAGCAGCTGATCAAAGAAGGGGTCGACATCAACCATGTATACGACGATGGTCTCACGGTGCTGCACCTCGCGGCGGAATATGGCCGCACGGAAGTTGTTCGAGTCCTGATGAAGCACGGTGCGGAGTTCAAGACTGGGCCCATCGGAGCTACACCGTTATTTTTCGCCGCCCAGAGAGGCTATTCCGAGACCACCAAAGTCCTGCTCGAGCACGGCGCCGACACACAAGCCACTCTTTACAACGGGTACACGCCACTGCACATTGCCGCCCAGAACGGACATGCTGACGTGGCGAGGATCCTTTTCAACCACGACGATGCACAGGTGACGACGAGCAGCTGTTTGTCGCCATTGCACCTTGCCACCTACTTTCGACATGCAGCCGTGGTGGAACAGCTGGTCCGATCTGGGGCAAACCCAAATGTGGTAGCCGATGAAGACGTAACGCCATTGCACGTTGCAGCGCAGATAGGATGCAAGGAGATCGCCAGTGTTCTGCTTGATAACGGTGCCGACATGCATGCCTTGTTTGATGGTGACTCAACGCCGCTGCACTTGGCCGCGAGAAATGGGCACGAAGACGTGGCAAGGCTGCTCGTCGAGCACGGCGCCAACATCCATGCGTTGTCTGACGACGGCTCAAGACCGGTGCATGAGGCCGCGAGTGGAGGGTATGGAGCCGTCGTGAGGCTGCTGGCAGCGCACGGTGCCGACATCCATGTGCGGCAGAAGGACGGCCCGATGCCGATACACCTTGCCGTAGTCCACTCCCACACGGCCGTGGTCAAGCTGCTGTTCCGCTTCGGAGTGGACGCAAGCCTCTCCGGCGACGAGCAAGGCACCACACCCATCCATCTGGCCGCACAGGCGGGCTTTCTGCCGATCTTGCGCATCTTGATTGACCACCATGTCAACATCAACTCGCTCAGAAAGGACGGCCGATCAGCGCTCCATTTTGCGGCGCATGAAGAGAACCTCTTGGCTGCAAAGTTTCTGGTCGAGTCCGGCGCAGATATAAACCCCATTGACGCCTTCGATGTTACGCCATACGACGAAAGCATGCGGAACGGCCAGATAGTCGCAGATCACCTAGCCTGGCACGGAGGAAAGAGGGTGGACCCATCCCCGGTTCAGCCAGGGACGAGACAGCTTCGCGATGCAGCTCGGGACGGCCACGTCATCCGACACGGCACGGAGATATACATGTATGTCCTGGAAGACGAAGATGAATTACCGCTGCTCCAAGCCGCACACGACGGAAAACGCTCAGCCGTCGAGCAACTGCTCGGGAGCGGGTTAGACCCAAAGGCAAGACAAAGTGCCGACGGCGCCACAGCACTGCACTTTGCAGCTCAGCAGGGGCACGGGTTTACTGTGAGGCTGCTGCTCGAGCACGGCGCAGAAGCGAACAGCACCACCCGGGATGGAATCACGGCTCTGCATCTTGCCACTTATAACGGTCACGAAAAGGCTGTCGATGCACTGCTGCAGGGCGGGGCAGACTGCGAGCCTCGAACTAAGGACGGCATGACGGCACTGCATCTTTCTGCGCAGAACGGACATGACGCCATTGTGAAGCTCCTGCTCGGAAGTTTCGCCGAGGTCGACAGTCAGGCTCGAGGCAATACAACACCGTTGCATCTCGCAGCCGAGGGCGGACACATGTCGTGTGCGGAGCTTCTGATCACAGCGGGAGCTGCAGTAACGGCCACGACCAGAGACGGAGTCACCGCCTTGCACCTAGCGGCAAAGAATGGCCACGAGGCCATGGCAAGGCTGCTCATCGAGAACCATGCACTCGTGCGGGCACGTGCTGGACGGAATGGGGCCACTCCACTGCACTTGGCCTCTTCCAATGGACACAAGAGGGTCATGAGACTCCTTGTTGCCAAAGGTGGAGCTGTGCCCGGAGAGGTGACAGGCTGAAGAGAGGAGCAACGATATTTTTACATGATTCAATGAATTCACCGACAAGACTAGAACGATCCAACGCTAATTCATCTAATTCTATACCTGCTATTTTCTTTTGTTTTCTTTCTGCAACTCTGCTATTCACCAGCTGAGAAGGGCGCAAACTTCTCCCAGCCGTCCCAGAGACTGACCAGCAAGCTTCTGTCTCCCTTCCAGGGCGACCGCGCGTGCTGGACGGTGTAGTTGTCTACCAGGGCAACGTCGCCGGCTTGCCACGGGACCAGGAACTGGATCTCGTCCTGAATCTGCAACAGCTGCTCCAGGTCCGCAGCCGCGATGGGGCTGCCGTCACCGTACGTCGTGGGCAGGTGCACGCCGCCGTCAATGCCTCGGTAGGGCGGCTGCAGGGCCTTACGGTCACGCTGGCGTCCGTACACGCCCGACAGGCCGTTGAAAAAGGTCGGCCTGCCGGTGGCGGCGATGCGCCGGATGGTGGGCAGCCGCTGCGGCACGTGCAGGGCACCGTTGGGCTGCCACTCGCCGTCGGCGCTGAGGGTCTCGTGTAGCACCCTCTCGACCTTTTCGTGCTGCACCTGCAGCGAGTCGCCATCTTTGATATCGAAGCCGTAAGAATCCTGTCTGGTTAGGCCATACTTGGGGGTTTTTTTTAAAGAAAGAAAGGAAGAAAGAATAGAAAAAAAAATAGAAAAAAAAGAATAAGAACAGAAACAGAGACAAAAAAAAGTGGCAAAGCTGGTCTGCGAATCTACCTTCCAGTTCCAACCGATGCACTTCGACTCAGGATCTTCCTTGGCCGGGAAGTACTGTCGGCCTATGATTCCCTTATCGGCCAGGTCCCGCACAAATTGCGGCAGCTGGGCAGCCAGCCGGTCGTAAAGCTCCAGCGAAGAGAGCAGGGGCGTCTGGCCGCCCTTCTCAGGCACGACCTCAGAGTAGAAGAAGAGGGCCCCCGGAAAGCGGGCGCTGCGGCCGTACTCGTTGTGAAAGTAGAACCTGACGTGGGGGGCTCTTCGTTGGCCGTCTTCACCAGCGTCGTGATGGTCGAGCGCTTCCCGGAAAGGCCGACCTCGACGTGCGGGTTCGGCAGGCCAAAGGAGCGGACGAGCTTGTCCAGGTCGCCAGGGCCGTGCAGCGGAAAGCCCCGAAACAGGATGGCTCCGTCTGCGGGATGTCAGAGCATGTGCGAGAAGAATACTGAGAGACAAAGACATGGAAAAGAAAAGAGAAATGTTTTTTTTAAAAGGGGCAAGTGGGCTGCTTACGTCTGCGAAGAAGCTGCTGAAACACGTTGGCCTCTGCGAGCTGCTGAAAGTACGCAGCAGCTTCCTCAATAGATGCAAACGCTATCCCTTCTCGGGGGCGGATCCCAAGCGGGAAGACGCTGCCGTGCACCAGGTGGCTGCCCGGGATCTCAAACGTGTCGAGCAGAGAGCCGGACAGATCGATTTGTGCGGCCATGGCTGCTGGAGGGGAAGTCTCGCATTGCTGGCCTTTCTCGTTGTGTGAGGAGATGAACGGATAGTATTCAATGGGCCTCCGAAACAATCACACCCGCCACCGGCCCGGCGCTGCAACGCAAGCGGGATCGGCGTTACAACATTTGCGTCTTGGATGATGCCATCAGGGATGTCGTCGAAATTCAGAGCTAATAGCCGTCAACTACACTCTTTCATTTGACCTACATCTTACATAGTAGTTTTATTGCTAGCATCATTACTAAAGAAGTATCGATAATATCGGTTGAAAGTGTCACTAGGTGGCGTTTATTGTTATTGTTTTATTATTTTAAAAAACAATAATGAATATATTTATAAATGGGTACGTTATATAATCTGCATCTTATAACTATTACGCTAGCGAATCTAACACGGAGTGCTAGAATTCTAGCATTCTTCTTATTAAGGTATAAAAGGGAAATTTCAATGTGCGAGAAAAGATTCTTTAGAGTGTAAAGAACGGTCCTACCTTTTTGGCTGTTATGCTAGGTAATTTGCTATTTTATGACTCCATTTGAACGCCAACTCGCGGCTGCCAACCAATATCTCGCACAAGCAGTCCTTCAGAGACAGCATAGAATCGTGTACGATCGGGCAATACATTCAACCTATTTTACGGGAATAAAAGAGCTCAGCCTTTTAGAGCAACTCGGTTGTCCCCATAAAAATGCCACAGACAGGACTGAAATCGTCTCGCTCCCTAGCACTTGTGCTAGAGGACCCCAAGACTACCTACTTACCAGACAGCATCGTGCTCGGGAGAGTCGTCCGACAGACCTTTACCATCAGTCCACAGGCGTTGGTGGAGACCAGGCTCTTTGGCCGCGCCAAAATGAAGATGACGGTGCCTGTAGGCAAAAATCAACGGCAGTATCGTGGCCGTTTCAACCTGTTCGATATTCGGGAGACTGTCTATCAAGGGCCAGTTCACATCCCGTTAGGCGGCGGGCTTTCATCCTGGCCATTTTCCATAGCGATCCCCAAACATCCGTCCCCGCAGCTAGTGTCGGACGGCAGCATAAAAAGGCCCAGTAACTTATCCACGAAGCCATCAAATATTGCCACGCATGCTTTCCCCCCGAAGTTTTATAATTCCGGCAATGACTGCGGCAAGGATTTTTACGGCTACGTCGAGTACTATCTTGAGGCAAAGTTTGTTCTGTCAAGATCAACGCGCTCAGTTGACACGGCCACTCTCCCCATTTCTGTCCGGCCTCTTTCTACACCGCATCCCATCACCGACTTCGACCTTAGCCACCGCTGCTTCTTAAAGTCGATCAAGAGCCAGCGGCTTGCTCCCGGCATGGAGACGGCAGAGCTGTCTTTCAAGCAGAAGGCACAAGCTTTCTTTGGCTCTTCCAAAGTACCCAAGTTTAGCTGTTTGCTCCAAATCGACTTCCCGGGGATCATCCAGTTGGACAGCCCGAACTCACTTCCATTCAAAATTAGCGCCTCGCCTAAGTGGTCACAGACATCAAACGTTCTCAGGAATGTGCTACCAAAGGTGGTCATCACAGACCCAAACATGGAACTCAGAGCGAGCACTTCGGTTCTCTGTATAAAATCGTCTAGGTCCTTTACTGCTGCCAAAACAATGAGGCACCGCATTGAATTTGGCGCACTGGTTTAAAGCCTCAGAAAGCAACTGACTGTGCCGACCAGACCAGAAGAAGAGCCACTCGACCTCGGCGCCCTGTTGGAAATCCGACTAGACACGCGACGACCTTATGCATTGGGACGCCCAATGGCAATATTTTCGAACCAGTTGTCACCCAGCTTTACTACTTACAACATTATACACAGTTATTGCCTGAAGTGGGAGGTCACTTTCTCGGTGGCTGGGAAGACTACGAAAGTGTCAGAGAAGCAACCGGTGACACTTCTCGCACCGAGTGAAGGCCAGTAACAAGTGCGCGTGACAAGCACCAGATCTCGTTTAAGGCAATTGACCTCGTCGGGTGATCAGTGTCGTTTCGGTGCCTACTTTTCAGAGCGAGTGAAAAGGGAGATGGACTAGCCAATATCAGCACTCTAGTAAAAACCGATACCCCGGCACTATCCATTTGCAGTGTATGAATAAACGATTTTCCAAGACAAAAAGTATCCAAGTGTCCAGGCATAGAGGTGTTCGTGTAGTTTTCAAGAGTATCTCACTAAAGTTCTTGGAGGCAAAAAGGCTTTGACACCATGCGCCGTACTGGTAAACAATATAATCAATTCCTTTTCACCGCGACGAACTGCCATGACTAAACATAGTATTTGATCTTGCAGACTTGAAATATAACTGCACAACTGGTCGTGCGCCATTTAACAACTGCATACTTTTTTTTCTCCTTTTCCAAATAGTTATTTTTGGGAATCTAGCCTAAAATATGATAGATCTCTTATCAAGCTGCAGCTTTCCCCCGGTAGTTGAGTGCTGTCTTGTTTGGGATCTGCTAACGAAAGGTACAGCTATTAGCAACCATTTTTTCTGTCACCTGATTACATATATGACACACCAAGCATATCTGATACCGTGGAAGACAACAAGTGTCAGGTCAGGAAAGAGCGATCTGGCCAGGAAATAATGGCTCAAAAATAGAAGGTACTACGGGCAGGCTTGCCTAGAAAACAGGACTGAAATGCATCGCTTCCAGTAAACCACAAATTCCCCCGTTCCCAAATCAGCTCAAAGTGAATACCACTGTTGGAATACTCTTTTTGTGTTGATCCTCAATTCCTTGTCCTTGCATGTATCCCTGCGCATAGCACTCCCCAACAAACTCGTGCTGGCTTCCTTCCTCATCCCTCGGCCGGAGAATGTAAGGCACTAGGCCGCCATGGAGAATCACGATCCAGTCGCCTGGCTGCGTTGAATATGGGCACAGGCCAACAAATCCCTCCTGAGCATTGAAGAAGCATTGGCTGATGCACTCGACACTGGCCGTCTCCTGTGAAAAATTCCTATGAGCGTGAAAATGGCCCACCAGCTCAGTCTTTGGCTCTATATCCATATAGTTCCGGTCATGGTGAGACTTCAGTTGATACATCGACTTCCCGGTCAGGTTCAGAGGATCAAAGATGCCTAGATAGGCCCGATGGAGGCTCTCAAAACCGGGAGCTGGACCTTTGAAGTACGGATACGGCTGAATGTCGCCAACAACTCCGATTTTGAAACCGGTCAAAAAGAGGACCTTGGCTGCCGCAGACGAAGACTTTTGCAACTGCACCAGCTCTAGATCCGGAGTGGTGTCCCCAGAAGCGTGATACTCACACTCGCTAGAGAGGCCGAGCAGTCCCATGGCCCAATTGCTGTGCCCGCGGTAGCCCCAGGACCAGCTTGGAAGGCTCAGCACAGAAGGGGCAAGCCGGCACGCCCCCCAGCGGGTCTCCTGCCAGGTGCGCCCTTCGAGAGCCTGAATCGCTGACAGGATCCGCAAGGACCGGTGCTCTGCAATCCACCATTTTGTGAACAGCGCAAAGACCTCTGCGACCGTCCTGTTGTAGTCGGGCACGATGGCAGCAGAGAGGGAAGCAAACGTCGACGTCTCGCGCCCAAACTGCAGCATAGCAAAGAGCTTGTCCCGGGGGTCTGTGGCTTCAAGATCGAGGCCCTGCGTAAGAACTTCCAGGATGACAAGGTTGGTGGACGGCAGGCCGCCAGCAGGCATCGTTCTGGCATCGAACAGCGTGTTAAAGATGGGCGGCATGATGGCTCTGGTCGCTGACTTCATCGTCAGGTCGCGCTGGGGGATGCACTTGTTCACCTGCAGCAGCGTGTCCCAAGAGACATTGTCGGCGCCACAGCACAAGACGGACCGCTCGGCGTTGAAGATCTCCTGGACGATCCACGTTCGGTGGAACCAGGGAGCCCGAAAGAGCGACCAGTCCTCGATGAACGAATAGTGGTTGTCGTGCTCTACCCACGGGCCGTGCACTGCTGCCAGAAACTCGTCTCTCTGAGCAGGGTCCTGCGGCGACAGCGTCTTCTGCGAGGTGTCTGTCTCTGACTGCTTCCGGTAACGTTCGTCAATGCCGTTGATGATCTGGAGCGACTTGCGCGTGCCGGCATCTCCCTCGCCTAGCCACACGACAACCTGGCGGGCCTGGCGGTAGATGTCCCCCATCAGGGCTACCTGGCTGGACCGCTCGTCTAGGTCGTCCTGGTTGACGCAGATCGCATCAACCCAGAGCACCCGGCCGGGACCATCTTGTGGACGGAGCGCATTCAAAGCCGAGAACAGTGACGCGCTAATGCGCAACAGGCCAGAAAAGGCGGCACCGTCTTCTGCGTTTTCTCCATCTTCCGCTGTTCTGACGACTATTTCTCTCGTCTCACGCGGGTCGCCCCAACAGTACGACAGCGCCTCGTAGGAAACGGCGGACTGCAGGTGCAAATTTGCACATGTCAATGAGCAAGTGACCGGCTCGTCCTTCGCTCCGCTGTCGAGCACTAGCAGCCGGATTTCTGACGCTTGCAGTGGCCGATAGCACTCCGGATTACACACGGCCGGCCGCGCGAGCTCCTTTCCGCTCACCTCGATTTCTGCCTCGCGAACAAAGTTGATCCAGCCGGGCCACTGCGCCTTCGGAATGAGCTGCACAGCATCGCCGCTCCGGACAGATCGCACCCACTCTTGAATAGATGGATCCTCACTCTCGGTGTCCCAAATGACCTCGTGGCGCTTGTACTCGCTGCTGGCATGGACATTGTACTGGACAGTCCGTCTGGGGCACCGCTCGTGGCCGCTGGGGCTGATGGCCACTGCCTCGAACCAGGTGTACGAGTTTTCATACGTTCCGTGAGACTGCGGCTCTCCGCTGTAGCCTAAAACCAACTCAGTCTCGCCGCATCTCTTGGATTTCTCGGCTGCTGGAGTCGCCTACCTTGGTCGTGAGACTCGGTGCGGAACACGATCTGGCTGACGGCATGGATGTCCTCTGGAACGAGAGCTTCGACGTATATCCGCTCTGGACACCATCGCGACACCTGGATATCGAGCGCCTGCTTTTCTATCAAAACTTTCGACATGGGAACCGGTTGGAAGTTGGAGAAGAGTATGTACTGAACAGGGTCAGCCTGAAAAATTGCTCATCAGGCTGAAGAGGTCTCCTGCACATTAAGGTGGCAGGGCAAGCACGGGAGCGATGTGCGCTAATCCTAATTCATAAATTGCTCTGCACTGCTGATATCATCTAAATAATAGGCCTCGTCCCTACTGCAGCTTGATGTAGCTGTTGAAGTTGTCCACCGGCGCATCTGACGCGATCTTCTCCCAAAGCGCATCGATCTCCTTCGCCGCCCCCTCGCTGAGTGGGCCCTTGTTGATCCAGCCGACGTTCTCTCTCAGCTGCTCTGCGGTCCTCGCGCCCACGATGACGGCGTCGCCCAGGGCCCCGTCCAGCGCCGAGTGATGCGCCACCCAGCGGTAGGCCAGCTCGATGCCCGAGACTCCCTCGGCGGCCGCGATCGCGTTCCAGCTGTCCAACCCGTCAAGCAGCGACGCCTTGGAGTACAAGCCGTTGTACAGCTTGCCAATCGGGCTATCGACGCTCCAGCGGCCAGCGCCTAAGCCCTCGCGAATGACGTCGGACGTCTTGGCCAGGAACCCGCCGGCGCTGGGACTATAGGCATAGAAGGCGATGCCGTTCTTGCGCAGCACGGGGAAGAGATCGGCCTCGGTGCTCCGCCCAAAAGCGTTGTAGTTGCCCTGGTACACCGTCGGAAGCACATAGCCGTGCGCCTTTGCCACCCGGACGACCTCCTCCACCTGGGCTGCGGTAAAGTTGGACAGGCCGAAGCGCTTAAAGGCGCCGGCTCTGTAGAGCTCATCCACTCCGGCGAGTGTGTCTTCGAGCGGCGCCTGGGCGCTGGGGGCATGCTGGTAAAACACGTCGACCTACCGTGGTGGTGTTAGAAGGGGCTAGTTGAAAGGGGAGGATTGGAGATGGGGAAAAAAGAGAAAGAGAAAAAAGAGAAAGAGAAAAAAGAGAAAGAGAAAAAAAGAAAGAGGAAAGAAACTACGCAAAGCACAAAGCTTACACTGTCAGTCTTTAGCTTCTGTAGACTCTGTTTCCCGGCCCGGACCACATTATCCTTTGTGGCTGGTTCAGGCCTCATGCCTCCCGGGTACTTAGTGTCGATCCGGAACCGAGATGCGGCATTGGCCTTGCCCAACACCTCTTCGTTGTCGCCATAGATCAGCGCTGTGTCGATGGTGTCAATGCCGACTGCGGCCACGGCGTCCAAGTGACTCTGGATCTTCTCGTCCGAGTCGAAGCCGTAGTCGCTAACCACGGTGGCACCGCCATACACGAGCTTGGGCTGGTGGGTGCGAGACATTGCGAATATGAGCAGGCCCTTTTTCTTCCTTTGCATCGGCCAAGTATGTTTAGATACTCCTTGGCTCAGAGAAGAACGAACACACTCCTCTGCATCGCCGTCCACTTATATAGTTGCAAAAATGGCTGGTTTTGAGATTATAAATCATGCATTATTGGGGCACGCAATTCTACGCAATATCTGCCCATGATACATTGGAACAACCGCTTAGAAATCAAAAAACGGAATGGAGATAAAAACACTGAGACGAGATTCCGAATAGAGAAGATTAGCGTGTTCAAATCACATCAAAATTTGTTAGCTATTTTAGGAGATGTCTCAGACGCATCTGTCTATAATTATTATTAAGTCCGAGGTTTTAGAAGAGGGTGCAGGGACAAAAAGAGAAATAAATAAGGAAAGAAACTGCCGCAAAAAAAATTTTTAGCTCCGACACGGGGAATCGAACCCCGAGCTAGACGGTGAGAGCGTCTGATGTTAGCCATTACACCATGTCGGATACTTGGTTATGAGGGAGCTTTGTTAAAAGAATATATACGGCTAGTATCAGGCTAGTTGACCCAAAGCATAATAATCCGCGCGAACCCTCAAGGGAATGGGATTCACAACAGCACATCGCAATGTTCTGGCTTACCTTGCAGCGCTCTTACAGCCGGCCTACTTTATCACTTTTCAGAGCTGTAGTTCTTTCTTTTCAGAAATCTAGACTGTTTCTCTGGAATTTGGCAAGCCTAAAAACCTAAGATACGAGCACGCGGCCAGGTAAGTTTTTCTCATGAGTAACGGGCAAATGAGTTGTGACGCACAAAGTCAGCCACTGACGTCGGCAAGCATGTTGCAACACAGAAAGAGTCACATAAAAATGCAACGTCGCGCTTCTTTTTATGTTTAGGAGAGTTGCTACTCCGTACTCCGTACATCGCAGAAGCATGCCTCGACCGCCAAGGCAAGACAGGCTGGCACCCCACTCTTCCTGATATCGTGCACTGCCACCACCGGCAGCCACGATTCTGCCCTCTGCTCCTTCTGCATGCATAACAGCAGTCTCTTGAGGAAAGAGCGCCTATGCGCTGGCAGAATATATGTTCGCTTCTTGCCCGCCTTTCTTGTCGGTCTTGTTATGCTTTCATTTTCTCATCTTCATCTGGCCCCTGTCCCCATCTCTTTAGGCATCTCGAGTTAACACAAAGAACCGACCTCCCCCCTGTCGTCGCCTTAAAGGGCAGCGATCGGTCTTCGCCTTATTCGAAGGCTAGCCAATAGCCGTCCGTATTCTCCCCAAACTGCGCCAGGCAACCATTAGGAGGCTGAAATTTCGGTCTCTGATTGGCTGCTCTAATAGGCGCATACATTTCTAGCTTAGCGTCCAGTATCGTCTATCAGCGCCTAAGAATAATCAGCCTACACTAATGCCGCCCAGACGCTTCGCCCCGAATGGCCGTCAATGTTGGAGGATGTCGAGGCGGACGCTTGGTGGTCGTCGCAACCCATTGAGATAAAATCCTCTTCGTTGCGAGGCAGATTTGTCCATCCTCTTCTGGTTTTTGTTTCTCTTTCACTTTCGCCCCATTCTTCCACCTGCCTCGGGAATTTCTTAGAGCACCTTGGAAACTGCTATCTATTTTCACAGCCCTCATCTTGTCTCCCTCCTTGTCTCGCTCCATCATCCTCTGAAATCTTCCCCCAAGCTTTTCCGCCACTCTCTCTGCCTTTGCCTCTCTCTCTCTCTCTCTTTTTTTTTCTGTCTCTCTATCCTCTCACACCCAAATTTACCATTCTGAACATGAGTGGCCGGGCCATTGACGGCCAAGCCCTCCTTGGCCAGGGCCAAAGACGCTACCCGCAGCACACCGGCAGTGGCGCCATTTTTGCCTCCGGCCTAGCTCAGTTTTCCGACTCAGACATACTGCCGCTCACAACTTCCGGTAACGACTTCCAAGCCCAGTCCGGCTTTGCTCAATTCAAAAGTGTTGACCCCACCGCCCCCCAACAACCGTATTCGAACATGCTTGGCTCTCGGCCGATGGACATTGGCCATCCACCCTTTAATCATTCACCCTCCCACGTACTCGGGGGCAACAGCGCCACCAGTGGCATGCCCAACTTGGGAGCCTCTTCGCCATCGCATAGTTCATATCACGGCGGCATGAACATGAACTCTCTTGGTATTCAGGGAGGCGTGCCACTCCTTTCATATACAAATGCAGCCGTAGAACTGGGCAGCTCGCATCCTGCTGAAAGCGCAATTCTATTGAATCATAACCTCTACGACCAAGAGGTGTTGCGCTTGTCGTCCATCGATACCAATGAACAGCCCGCTTCTATTATCCAGACAGCACTCACCTCACCCGATCATGCACTCACACAACCTCAGCTGTTTGGCCCCGTGTATACGTCCGTCACTCCAGCTATCTCTAACGCCAGCTTCCACAGCCCCCAAAGCACGCCACTTATAGGGCACAACACGACACCCTACCTGCTTCAAGGGATGCGGGTAGAGAATGTGAATTTCGATTTTGCCAACCCGCCAGAGCTCTATGACCTCGATTCGCTGCTCCCGGTCGCTGGACAGTCAAACGAAGAGTTTGGCTACTCAACTGGAGACAGACCACTGTCGGAGCTTCCACCACCCCATGGTGCATCAATTAGCCTGCTGGGTATCAACCAAGAGAATGGCTACTCGCCCATTATCACTCCCGCCACCGAGGTGATGGCTCGGACAATCAGCCAAAGCCGTAGTGCCACATCAGACAACAGCTACGGGCTGGACGGCATTTCTCCAATATCGTCGATATCAAGTGCTGCGGTCCCTCCCTACAACAATGCAGGCTTGTCCCATACTAGCTCTCCTTCGAACGGCCTCTATCCCCGTGAGCCTACCGTGCGTCTCAAGGTGCGAGGTGTTCCGGGGGAGTGCCTCGGAGAGTTTAGTGCCAGAAGTGCCAATCCAGGCCTGAAACGGCAGCCCTCAGATACCCTTGAGGCTCCACAAAACAGTCGTCCTTCGAAGAAGCGCAATCCGAGAGCCTGCCTGGCCTGCTATCTGGCACACAAAAAAGTAAGCCATCTTCATACCGTCCTTACTCCACATATTTGATGTTCTGGACCTGTTATCCGCGCTCAAATACCTTTCACTGACAACCACGTTTCTTTGCTGCAGTGTGGTACACGTTGTCCGAAATGCAATGTAGGCGATGGGGATCCATTCCCGGTCTGCGTTAGCTCAGATATCACGGAGAAGAACATCTTCTATGACTGTAAGTTGAGCTCTCTCTGTCTTTTGCCGTCCCTTTCGTTTCCGCCTAGCTTTAGGCTCTAACATGTCTGTAAAAAGGCCTCAACGATGGCGAAAAGAGTTTGGCCACGAAAATAATGGGCCACCCAGAACATAAACAGACGCCGTCTGTCAAAATTCTTGCCAAAATCACCGGACGGCAGGTTGATCTAAAATTGATGATGGAATTTCTGTCAGAGTACAAGGTGCAAGACCCTAACGCCCACGCACCCTTCTTCCAGGGCGACGCTTTGAGGACCCACACAATCGTCACACCCTTCTACCAGGTCAGCGTAGCGCTGCAGGCCCGCTCGCTGTTCAAGAGGCAGCAGAAAATCAGCTACAATGAAAGCGACTTGCTTGTTCTTCGCGCCGTCAGCGCCTCGCGGATGCTCAGCTTCATTCACAAGACCAATGAGAAGAACACGAAGCCGAAGAACATGAAGAAGGGCGGCCAGCGGGCTCGCAACTTTATCGTGTTCTTGGCAATAGCCTTTGAGCAGGCGCGGTCTTTTCACGAGCAGCTAGACTGTGATTTAAACCCTTCTCTGGCCGACAAGCGGGACGACTTGGTCTACCACCTTGCATATCTTTTGCGACACATGTCCAAGGCCACTTTTTCCAATGGCAATCTATTTTCGGAAATCCACATCGGCCCCAACAACGAAGTCTTTCTACAGAATAGTTTTTGGACCCATCTGAACCGGCTGTTCTCCGATCCCGGAGGTGAAGGTGCACTGGAGGCCGGAAGTCCGACTCCTAAGGTTATCGTGTCCCCTCCGACGTTCCGGAGCACGAGCGGAGCACAGGTCAGGATGGGCTCAACCACGTTGGCTCACAAGCCGTGGAAGCGCAGGAGCTCTGAGGACCACAACGACGACCAAGACAACGCGGACGCACGGAGTCTCTTGGAAGTGCGTAGTCGCACGGACGAGGGCACGGTAGACCAGCTGATTTTCGATATGGAGGCCACACACATTTTTGGCCCCAATCAGGCGACCGAGTTCTGCGTTGGCCATTTCGAACAGAATCAATGGAACACGGGGTTGCCGGCCGAAGCCCCTGGGAGCAGCAGCAGCACGATTAGTCATGGCGATCGGGGGGTTCATGGTTTCAGCAGGCGAGATGCTGCAGGCGAGACGAGCAGTACGCAAGGCACGATCATCGGCCTGGCCGGCAGTATTGAGGGCGGCAGCATGGACACGTTTGACAATGGTGTCGCCGACTACGGTGCAGAATTCGACTTTCAGGACAGCTTTGGCTTTCCGGGATATGACAACTCCAGCACAGTGCGTGGCAGCTTAGGTGGAGCCGCCAATGGGGGGTTTCTCGTTGATGTGGGTGCTGCAAGCCCTTCTGGCGATCCTGGTGTCTCTGGTGTCTCTGGTGTTTCTGGTGCACTAGTGGCTCCGGGGAATGTGCGTGGCTACGGTGGCAACGCAGACAGGCCAGCATTGGGCGGAGTGGCCGTTCTAGCCGG
>JRUC01000351.1:0-23865 GCA_000806385.1 Leptographium procerum
TTGTTGTTGTTGTTGTTGTTGTTGTTGTTGTTGTTGTGGTTGATTCCTTTTCGCCTGAAAGCCGAGCTAACTATTGTGTACATCATCTTAGGCCGTTAGATATGGACGAGCTGCTGCGCAACATTGATTTCAGCTGCTACTCTCCGCTGGAGGCTCTTGACTTCATCATGTCAGACCAAAGCATATCTGGACAGGAGGCGTTTCTACTCTGAGCACTGAGAACTAAATACCATCACTTGACACTACTGAACACATCCGTTTATGTTCCTGTAACCAGTGGCTAACAAAAATTCGCGAACCGAATGCAGTCAGCTCCTACTTTGAGGAGCCAAATCCCATGGTCTCCCAGCGGCTGTTGACCTTTGCCTGGATCTCCGGCGGGAACGAATGCGCAAAGTCAGCTGTCTCCCAGTCCGGTCCCTCCTTATACTCAGACGGAAGAAGGCAGTCAGACACGGTCTTGCCACCCCTCCAGGCTGGTCCATTTCCGTGCAGCATATACGGGATCAGGGCAAACCCGAGAACGTCCTCAAACGAGTGCTCGTCCATGCCCGGGCGACAGCGTGTGCAAAAGGCCCACATGACGTCTTTGAAGTTATACACGTCAATGTCCTCGCCGACAAGCAGCAGGCGATGAATTGTCGCGCCGGCTTTGTTTCGGAACACCAGATCGCCCACCTTTTGGCAGAACGTTTTCGCGTCGGTCTTGAGAGCCCGCAGCTTCTCGCCGTCTATCTGAATGGCCGCCCACGTCACCTGGGACTCAAACGGAGTAAATACCTCCTTAACGGGGAATCCGTGGGATTTGAGAAGGAAGCCAATCTCGACCGCCGCGAGCGGTCCGATCATTGTATGCTGGAGAAGTTAGCTTAGTAGTCCGTGAAAAGAGAGAGGACCGTACGAACAGTTTCATCGGTCAACCGTCCGCAGTTGGAGACCGGCAAGATGGCATCCTTTCTATACGTAATGGCGTTAACGGTAAACTTGGGTCCCGAGTGCCTATCGGCAGGGAAGACATAGCTGCAGCCGTGGTTAGAAACGTGGGAACAAAGACACAGCCTAACAGTTAGTACAATTTAGACGTACCCGTGCATCTCGCCGAATGGCCCTTCCGGCACCATCTCCGAGATGGAGCAGGTCCCCTCGAAAACGATTTCCGAGTTGGCGGGGACGTAGAGCCCATTGGTCTCACACTTGACGACCTCTAGGGGCGCGTTGACCAGGGCGCCGACGTACTCGGCCTCAGTGACGCCGTCGGGCAGCGGCATGCTGGCAGCCATGATGGCCGCCGGCGGGACGCCGAACGCGAGCGCCCACGGCATGTCCTGGCCCTTGGCCTTCCACATCTCACGGACCTGAGCAATGTGCTGCGGCATAGCGACGAGTCCCGAGAGGCTGGTCCTGTCGTTGACCATGGCGCGCGCGATCGACCAGTTGGTCCACGTGCCGTCGGGCGACTGCACAATGTGCATGCCGTACGTCTGCACGTACTTGCCGCCGTCACCCTTGTGCAGCTGGGGCGACGGGAGGGCGTGCAGGTCGATCTGGTCGCCCGTGAGCTTGAACTCCTTGCACGGACCCGTCTCGACCACCTTGGGCGGGATGGGCGGCCGCGTCTTAGCAGCGCTCATGGCGTCGAGAATTTCCTTCATGGACGAAGTGGGCGGCAGGCCGAGGTGCCGGGCCAGCCGGCCGTACCGTGTTGCGGGATCCGAACGCAGCGAGTTAGGCCCACCGAGGATGCGCCAGAGTCCGTTCTCGTTCTGGCCCTTGAGCCGGTTGAACAGCGGTGCCTTGTCGTCGCTCTCGACCGCCCGCCGGATGATGGCGCCGACCTCCAGAAAGGCATCGCACTCCTCGTTGATTTCCACAATGTCGCCGTCGGTCTTGAGGGCCTCGACAAAGGCGCGGAAGTCCATAGAGGGATTGGCGTTTGTGGAGGACATTGTGAAGGGAAGTAGGGTTCGAAAAGCAACTTGAGAAAAAAATGCTAGAGACAGAATAGATACAGTTGTAGCTGTTCTGAACTTAGTTCGCAATTACGAAAGACACAGTCATGAATGCGCTCTTTGTATTTATTTTACTACTTCTATTGCCGACCCGGAGAGCTTGCATGTAAGTAGGCGCCGAGAATGGCCGACCTTGGATATTGCCGTTTTTGGCCAGCTTCAGGCTGCTCTACAGCCGCCGCCTCGGATCGGACAAGGAGTTCGCTAGCGTTGCCGAAGCCGTCCGAAGCCGCCCGAAGCACCGCCTTGCCAGGGGCTAACCCACAGGCTGTAAGCTGTGAACAGCCAATCATCGTCTTGTAATGCGTCATTTAGCATAGCGTCACGTGCTCATGGCCTCACTGCTTGTATTGTAGGAAAGATACTGGTCAAGGATGCCGTGTCGCCTGCTGAAATACGCGTGGCGCGGCTAGTTGATCGAACGTTCAATGGTCTGTATAATATATCTGCACGTATGTATGCAACAGAATCTTATGGTTTAGCTTATCTTGATAGCCCGGGCCGGCTCGAGGTTTAATATCGTCTTAGCCGCACGATCACACGGCCGACATCATAGGCACTGTGCCTTTGAAGGCGGGGCTTACAGTACGGAGTGCCCGTGTCTTTAATGCCATCAGCAGAGTCGTCGTAATCAGCAAAAGAAAAGCTTTGGGTGATGTCACCCCCTTCCCCCACCCACGGTCTGATCTCCTGCCTTTTTAGGCATTTCATGTTACGTCAACGTTCCAGTTCGCCATTGGACCCATCAATGTCGCAACAGTGATACTATCATCCTTTTACACAGTACATATTTCGTACCCGTAGATATCAAGCTCAAGATGCCCTTTCGACCTGCCGCCGGACCTTCCGTACTCAACGTCCAATGCAGCCATAAAAAAGGCAACAGCTTGAAAAGATGGCGATACAGGTACACAAACCAGCGAGCGCCGAGCTCGTCGCGCCAGAAGTCGTCGATGACAAAGTCCTTCCATACCAGAGCACGTCCACACCGACGCCATCAGACGGATCAGAGAAGAAACAAGCAATTGATAACGACGAAGAGGAGGTACACGTGATCAGCTCGGAGCAGCGCCGGATCTTGCAGGAGCTGGCCGACAAGGAGGAGCTGATCCCCACGGAAGCATTCAAGGCCGATGTCGAGGGTGACCAGTCTCCGTGTAAGTGAAGGACGAGAAAGATCTCCCCGCTGTTAGTTAGCATTGCGCACACGATTGCTGACTAGTCTTCTTTCTTTTCTCGTTTCCCATTTCTTTTTACAGTCCCAGAAGTCGCAGCTTGCGTGCCAAATACAGACGACCCAACTATTCCCTGCAACAGTGAGCCTTTGATATTTTTCCTCGTCCCATAGTCATCGGACCAGACACTGACTGACTGCGCGGCCCTTCAGCCTTCCGGGCATGGGTTTTGACCACGTTTTGGGTGCTTGTCTTGGCTGGCGTCAACCAGTTCTTCAGCCTGCGCTATGTTAGTCTAGTTCTCAACTTTCAACTCCACCTTCTCAGCGCTCTCGTTCTGACCAGCCTTGCAGCCGTCTCTTGCTATCAGTTATGTTGTCGCCCAGATTCTTGTCTTCCCCATGGGCCGCGCATGGGAGAGCCTACCGCGCTGGCGTGTGCCTCTGGGTAGATTCGCCTTTGACGTCAACCCGGGCCGCTTTTCGATCAAAGAGCACGCCCTGATTGTCATTGTCCGTAACAAAGTCCCGCTTCCTGTGTCGAGTTTGTTACTAGCCTGCTGACTCTAAGAGGGCCTGCATTCAGTGCTGCAATATCAGCGTGTCTACGGCCTATGCTTCAGGCTCTCTGGTGGCCATCATCAGCGATGAGTACTGGGGTCTGGACTACGGAGCCGGCTTTAGCTTCCTGTATCTGCTGACCTCGCAGTCTCTTGGGTAATACGTTTTATCTATTTTTATTTTGTTTTACTTCATCGTTATTTTTTTTTCTTTCATCGGCTGACCAACTAGATTTGGCCTTGCTGGACTCGCCCGCCGCTGGCTCGTTTATTCTGCTGCTCTCATCTGGCCGGCGTCTCTACCGTCGGCCGTCCTCTTCCGTGCTCTGCACGAGCCGCAGGACAAGTCACCTGCAAACGGGTGGAGCGTCGGGCGTTATCGCTTCTTCAGCTATTTCTCCATCTTCAGCTTCGTGCTGTACTGGATTCCAGATTACATCTGGACTAGCACGAGCGCCTTTGACTTTATTACCTGGATTGTGCCGCACAACCAGAAGGTCAATACCATATTTGGTGTAAGACACGTTAGCCCTAAGAAGCGTTTGCGTTGTAGTAAATGCACACAATAGCAGCACTCACTAACGAGAATTTAGATGAGCTCCGGACTTGGCCTCTTGCCCTTGAGCATAGACTGGACACAGATCACATATGCTGGACAGCCTCTCCAAACGCCGTTTTACATTACGTGCAATGCATTTGCCGTCGTCGTCTTGTTTTATCTCTTCCTTTCACCTATTTTATACTACACAAACGTGTGGAACAGCGCATAGTAAGGCCACCCCCCCCTTTATTCTTTTTGTTATTTATAGTAGACGGCCATTAACGTATCTCGTGACCTAGTCTTCCGCTCCTCTCGTCTTCGACATTTGACAACACTGGAAAATCGTACAACATTACCCGTGTTATCAACTCTGATCTAACACTAAATGTAACCAAATACGAAGAATACTCGCCAATGTACATCACCATGTCCTATTCTCTTTCCTACGCCCTTTCATTCGCCGCCGTAACGGCCATTGTCGTCCACACATATTTATACAACGGCTCGGAGATCTGGGCCAAGTGGAAGAACGCCAAGAGCGGCGGAGAAGACATCCACAGGCGCCTCATGTATGCATACAAGGAGGTTCCCGACTGGTGGTATGGCATCCTCACCGTCGTCGTCTTTGGACTCGGCATCATGACCATCCGCTACTGGGATACGGGTCTGCCCGTATGGGGTTTCATCGTCGTTTGTGGCGGCTTTGGCTTCTTCCTCATCGTGCCAGAAGGCATTCTCGAGGGCACTACGAACCAACGAATGTGTGTATCAATTTCCAATCTAGCCATCACAGAAGGCCATTTGTTTAATAACAAGTTATAGCTTCCTCAACATTATCACTGAGCTTGTCGCTGGATATGCATGGCCAGGCAAGCCGATTGCCAACATGATGGTTAAGTGCTTCGGGTATAACTCAGTCAAGCACGGCATGGACTTTGCCCAGGACCTTAAACTTGGCCAATACATGGTGAGTAGACGTTCTACTCAGTCTAGCGGAGCTTTTGTACAGACCTCTTATCTAATTTGTTTGCACATTAGAAAATCCCCCCTCGACCTCTTTTCTTTGGCCAGATCTATGCAACAATCTTAGCGACGATGGCACAGACTGGTGGTATGTTCTGATATACACACTTGCTTGCTACCTGACTCTAACAACGATTGTGTAGTTCTACGCTGGATGATTGGCCACATCCCCAATCTCTGCTCGTCAAAGAACACGGACAGGTTCACCTGTGCTGGCGCCAAAGTGGTGTACAGCGCATCCATGATTTGGGGTAGCATTGGCCCACAGCGCATGTTCCAGCACGGCCAGGTGTATTCTTCCATCATGTACTTCTTTATCATCGGGGTGAGTAGGGTTTCAAACGACACCTGCAAAAAAAATACGAAACTAACAGAGGAAATCATTCTCTTCTTATTACTATCCAGCCCGTCGTTACTGTCATCGTCTATTTCCTGTTTAAGCGCCATCCCCACAGCTGGATCAAATACGTTAACGTGCCTATATTCTTTAATGCGGCCGGCAATATTCCGCCTGCAAACACGAGTAGGCGTTTTGCTCGGCTCTATTAGAGCACAGCCTTTTTTTTATTGTGCTTGTACTGACACTGTATGCACAGCCCAATACTCGCTTTGGTTCATCGTTGGCTTCATCTTCAACTATCTCATCCGAAAGCGGGCCTTTGACTGGTGGAAGCGCTACAACTGTAAGAGCCTGTTTTTGCTTTCGTATCAGCAACATTGTCACAGCTACTAACTTAGTCTGTCAGACCTCCTGCAAGCTGCAATGGACACGGGCACAGCCATCGCGACGATTCTCATATACTTTGCGCTCAACTACAGCCGCGTCGAGTTTGAGTGGTGGGGCAACACGGTCGGCTCCAACACGGACGATGCAAAAGCAGTGCCTTGGCTAAAGGTTGCGACGGGCGGCCATTTTGGAAAGGGTCCTGGCGAGTTCTAGCACACTCTACAACGGTTTGGTTTTAGTGCCCTAGACTATCAGCCTACTTTCGTTGATCAAAAAGTAGACAGATAGACACCCACACAATTACCATCAGGAAGATAATTCACGTACAATTAGAAACTCTCTTTATGTATTCGCAGAGAGGAGAAACGAATATGTATACGTCTCCATTTATTCTGTTCCTTATCCGAACTATCTGAGCGACCTTGGAAGTTGCTGACCCTTCCAAGTTTGCAGTTTCTGTGATTCTTCGTACCAGCAAGTACAACTTTATCTAGGCAGCCGTCTCGTTCAGGATGGCCGACAAGATTGCCTCGTGCTCGGTGCTCTCAACCTCGTTGGCACCATCATTAAAAACACCGCTGAGGTCCTCTAGGGTCTTCTGTTTCGTCTCAGGGACGAAGAAGTAGACCCAGACAAGGGCTACAAACGAGGTGCAGGCGAAGAGGGCAAACGAGGCATAGGGGGCGTGATCAACGATGGCGGGTACGACGAGGCCAACGATAAAGTTGTTCAGCCAGTTGGAGGCAGCGGCAAAGGCCATACCCTCGGCGCGGATGGAAGACGGCAGGATCTCGGAGGGCAGGCCCCAGGCGATGGGGCCCCAGGAGATCTCGAAGCAGAACATGAAAATGAACATGAAAGCGGTGCCAGCCTTTGCGCTGGGCTGATGGGAGGCCCAGTCGTGGTAGGAGGTGCTGATGGCGGTGCCGGTGATGAGCTGACAGGACATGAGCATAAAGGTGCCGAAGAGCAGCAGGGGGCGACGGCCGACGTGGTCGATGACGAAGACGGGCACGGTGGAGCCGACGAGCTGGGTGACAGAGAGGAGGCCGCCGAGGGTGAGGCGCATCTGGGGGCCGTATCCTAGCCGGCTGAAGAGCTCGGTGGAATAGTAAGTGAAGCCATTGACACCAACCCATTGCTGGAAGGTGTTGAGGATGACTACGATGGCGATGCGGGTGCGGTAGCGAGGCGAGAAGCACGAGGTCCAACGAGCCCACTGGCGGGCGACAGAGAAGGGATTACGGGAAGTAGCAGTAGTACTAGTAGCAGTAGTACTAGTAGTAGATGTGGTAGTGTCCAGTCCGGCTAGGCGACGCTGGAGGGCGACGTCGCAGCGGATGCCAATCCACTCGGCCTGGACGCGAGGGTCAGTGGGTGGGAGGCTGCGCAGCCAGGAGATCGTGTTGAGGCTCTCGACGGAGCGGTCCTGGACGGCGAGCCAGCGGGGGGAGAAGGGCAGGAAGAAGACGATGGCGGCGAGGATGAGGCCGGGGAGGATCTGGGCGACGAAGGAGGCGCGCCAGGCCCAGTCGGAGCCGAGGTTGCGGGAGCCGTAGGTGACGTAGTAGGCGACTACGATGCCGAGGATGAGCATCCACTGCTGCAGGGTGTAGAGCGATCCGCGGATGTTCGGCTGGGCGATCTCGGCGATGTAGAGGGGGGCGATCATGGAGGCGGCACCGACGCCGACACCGCCGACGAAGCGGCCGACGACGAGCATGGCATAGTCGCGGGCGGCAGACTGGAGGACGGCGCCGACGAGGTACCAGGCGGTGGCGACGAAGATGGTGTAGCGGCGGGAGATCATGTCGCAGAAGAAGGCGGACTGGAGGGCGCCCAGGACGGCACCGAGCTCAAAGATGGCGGTGACGAGGCCCTTCCAGAAGGCAGCCCGGTGGTTTGCGGAGGGGTCGGCCTGAGGAAAGTGGTCGAGGAAGCGGCCGACGTTGAGGGTGACGTTCATCTGGCCCTGGTCGAAGCCGTAGAGGAAGCCGCACATGGCGGCGGCCCAGGCGCTGAGTACGACGGTGCGCGATCGCAGCAGGGCGCCGATGCCGGGCTTTCCATAGCTCTGGGCCAGCAGGGCCTGGTCGCGGACCAGCTGCTCGACCTCGGAGACGGTCTCGCCGACTGCTGTGGATTGACTCGGCTCGAGCGGGGAGAATTTCTCGAGATCCGTGATTTTATTTATTAGTGGGAGGATTTCAGAGAGCGAGAAGGATAGCCAGAAGGAGAGGAGCAGAAGCTGAGGTGTAGAAGCTGAGGTGTGGAAGCTGAGGTGTGACAGGAGCAGCTGTATAGCCACGGTGAAGTCGCAGAAACTAGAAGGCTCGCTTTATACAAGGCTGTACTGACATCTTGTAGTAGTATTTATCTGCAAGCTGAGCCGGAATGGCAAGCGTGATAAGGGCCGAGTGAAAGCCTGATTAGACTCCAGTTTGGCGCTATCGTTGCCAGGGCCGAGTCAGAGGGCCGAGTTAACACAAAGACAGGGCCGAGTTGTCCTGGGCCGAGCACTATCTGTTTGGGGAGTCCTTTGTGCAGTCTGCTGTTTAAATGATACGGAGTTGTGCTGATAACCAAAGCTAGATCCTGCATCGAGCTCCTCTTTTCTCTGTCTGTGTGCCTGTTTCTCTGTGTCTATCTCTCTCCCTCTTTCTCTCCCTCTCTCTCCCTCTCTCTCCCAACTTCTCACTTCCTCATGGCCTCCATCCGTGAAACCCCCACGGTCATCTCGATCGATCCCCATGGCCAGCCGATGAAGCAGGCCAACGTGCACACGCGCTGGCATCCCGAGATCCCGGCCGTGGCTACGGTGCAGCCGGGCGAGGCCTTCCGCGTCGAGTGTCTCGACTTCACCGGCAACTTCATCCGGAACAGCGACTGCGCCGACGACGTGCTGGACTTTTGCTGGGAGAACGACCACCACCTGTCGGGGCCGGTTCGCATCGAGGGCGCACAGCCAGGCGACGCCCTGCGCGTCGACATCCTCGACGTGGCGCCGTTTCCGAGCCGCGCCTGGGGCTTCTCGCTGGTCGACCCCGGCCTGGGCCGGCCTGGGCCTGCTGGACAGCCCAGCCAGCACGCGCGTGGCCAAGTCGATCTGGGACTTTGACGGCAACACAGCCTCGTCGCGTCACGTGCCCAACATCGCCTTCAGCGGCCGGCCACACTGCGGCGTCATCGGCACGGCGCCCGAGGCCGCCCTGCTGCAGGCCTGGACCACCCGCGAGGCCGCCCTGAACGAGCAGCCGCGCAACCACGGCGTCGTGTGCGCCCAGCTGCCCACGGCCGTCGGCGCCTACGTCGGCCAGCCTCACCTGCCGGACAGCACCCGCGCGCGCATCGCTGCCGAAGGCGCCAGCACAAAGCCGGCCCGCGAGCACGGCGGTAACATCGACTCCAGCGCGCTCACCCGCGGCGCCTCCATCTCCCTGCCCGTCTACGTGCCTGGCGCCCTCCTCTCTGTCGGTGACCTGCACTTCAACCAGGGCGACGGCGAGCCCACCTGTGCCATCGAGATGGCCGGCATCGCCACCCTGCGCTGCACCATCCTCCCCGGCGGCGCCTCCACCCTCAGCCTCGACCGCGGTCCCATCGTGCTGCCTTTATCCAGGCTGCCTCCCGCGCCATGGGCTACCTCCAGCGCTTTGGCTACTCCCACGAGCAGGCCTACATGATCATGGCGGCCGCGCCCACCGAGGCTAGGGTCCTCGCCGTGCCCAATATTCCCACTGCAAACGTCTCGGTTGGGCTGCCGACGCAGATCTTTGACTTTGACATCCAGCCTACCGCCAGTGGCCCCGTCGTTACTGACCGCGGCTCGCCTGCACTGTTGTCCAAGGAGAGGGAAACGCTCTTTTTGAGCCAGAAGACGGAGCAGAAGTCGCCATTTCGCGATTTGTAGTGGTGGCCATCTAAAACATACAGATGTGTGCTTCACGAGGTTTAAATAACGTAAAGCTGGATGGTTTTACGTTTGCACAGCGAGCCAACCTCCTTGTCTAGGCATTCAGACTAGAGATTCTATTAAAGACAAGACCTCTAGATCGGGGTCCATTTCCATCTTCTTCTCATGGCCGACAAATCACCGATGTTTCAGAAGATAGATGCTACTTCCAATATATATATATACATATATATATATATATATATATATACTATAGTATATTGTAATACTACTCACATCATAGGTATGAAGGAGTAAGCGTCAAAATGTGGGGAAGTGTGTTGTTATGATTCAGCGGAGGTTGCCATTGCCTTCATTATCGTTGTAAAAAAGACATATTTTCCAGGAATGCGGTCGACCTTCCCAAATAGGTATGCCCTATCCCAATTTGGGCACAGCCGCATATGCCCGCTTCATTATTTCCGACCCAAGCTTCCCTTGAAGTTTTAGAGTCATCATTGGGTGGTGCGGTCAGCTTCCACATGGCGGCCGTTTTGATCTTTGTCGTAAATCGTTTTCCGGCCTTCGTCTGGGAAAACAGCACGTTAAGGGCCAATGTCTATGCAAAGGGAGAACACAATTCGAGTGGCACGGTACTGGCCTTATATTTTTGAGGCCATAGTGTATCACTATTCAAAACACAGTAGATAACCAAATAAAATGTAGAATGCAGGCCCAGCAATAACTAGCTCTACTTGTCACGACACTCAACTAACCAGACTATAGCAGAGGTTGGTGGGTTGTTCGAAGATGTAGCGAAAGCCAATACTATTTCTACTTTCGGACTAAAGCTTTTGGTCCGAAATTCAGCCAGGCAAAACTTCCAAATCAGGATCCGTTACGTCCTCCATATTAGGATGTTTAGTTTCATGCGGCTAACTAGTCGCTAACGTTTCTAGCAATGTCAGCGTCTTATTAAGCATCTCATTCGTGTAGTCTCTGCTGGAGTGGCAGAATTGGACTCAGCAAATTTCTTACACCTTAAGCACACGTAAATCAAGAGAAAGAACTCCATGGTAGGTTCGGCTAGACAAAGTACACAGTTACGGGTACATTTCACGTCTAGGCCAAAATACAGACATTGTGATGACTGCGAGTCTACAGTCTGCCTAAGCTGTTTCCAGACTCTCAGGCTTGCGGCCGTAGACATATTTATACTTGCAGTAGATGTGGATTTTGCGAGTGTTGCGCAACGCTCTGCGCATGCCGTCCATGAACACCTTGTACTCTTCCATTGGCCAGCCCAAGACGGCGGTCCACAAGAACAGCGTGTAGCCTTCCATGTCGTTTTCCAGTGTTAGCTGCGTGTAGCGGCCAACTTCGGCTAGTGTTTTGTCTGCAGCCCACGCGCCAACAGGTGCCTAGGGGCGTTCCAGTTAGCGATGACTGCCATTGCCTGCGTGACGGCTGTCTCTTTACCTTGTAGGAAGCTACTTGGATGTCTTGGAAGCCAGCATCCGTCATGCCATCCTTTTGGGTGTCTCCGTCAATCACGGTAAAGCTGTTGCCAAGCTTCTTGCCACCCTCTTCAAAGACAGAGTTCCACACTCTTATAACGTCTTCGCTGTCTGCTGTGCGGTCATCACAGAAATAACGCGGGTCAAACTCGGCTGATTCGACATAGCCGCCGGGCTTGCAGCATCGGTATGCTTGCTGAAAGAGCGCCGGCCAGTCCTTGATGGCGCCGTTGAGGAAGCGGATGTGCACAAAGTCAAACGTGTTATCCGGCCACGTCCAGGGCTGACTGGCATCTTCAATTTCAAAATTGACATTTGGCGGTGCCCAGGATGGCTGTCACCCAGGAAGAAATCGTCAGCGTGCACCGGCAAGTATCGAGCTGTCAACACGCCCAAGTCATTGGGTACCTGTATTGGAGAGATATCTGTGCCTGTCACCTTGGCATCGGGATACTCGTCACCAAAATCACTGTTTAAAAGTGTCAGCGCTTTGTAGCCCAGGACTGCTACTGCAAGTACAGTGGCTGATGCTTATTACATTGCCCATATCCCTGCCAAAATAGGTCAGCATTGTGGTGAGCACGGCAGCATTTAGGTGCCACATACCATCGCCAGACCCGATATCGACAACCCTCTAGACGTCAAGCAGGTATCTTTGGTCAGTTCTAGCTCCTACGATATGAACGCTAGCACGGGCTATCCTACCTTGATGGCCTTCTTATCGAGAGGGGCAAGATGCAATTTCCCGCCGAGAAGAAGAGTCAGGTAGTGGTGCCTAGAGAGCAGAGATCTCTGGTCAACGGAAAAGGCCTGACGGTTAGGGGAATATTTTGGATTCTCATCGCCTTACTCAATATCCACAGACTCGCTCTGCCGTGCATCGTTTGGGGTAAAGTACTGCGCTTCGAATTTTTCGCCGTGGTATCTGCGGCCTTGGATGGTTCGGTACTCAAGAATGCTCGACGATAAGGAAGCCGTAGAGCTAGCACTGTGCTTTCGGATGATTAGGATGGAGGCACGTATTGCAAGCGCCTTGGGGTATTACTTGCGTGTCTCTAGCCGAAGAATCAACATCGCCATCGTCCTGTTTGCCAGTCAGCCCAGGACCCTCACGGGAGACATCTCCGAAAAAAGCCGCTACCGGCGAACCTCAGCAAGCTCGGCAGCTAGCAGTTGAGCCGGTGGATCCGCTGTGGCTCTCAGAGCCGCAGCCGTTGCAAAGGTATTCGACATAGCTCGAAGCTAGCAAAAGGACCAGACCGGCGATTTTGGGGCCCTAGATACGTCGTATTGTTCAGAGGAATAGTGAAGGGGGGAACCCGAGACACCCGACTTCTTCCAATCATTCGTGTTGTTCGTGTGAGCTCTGGGATAACCTTTGTCCGCTGCCGGTCAGTCTTGTGCTTCTGGTTGTGGTCTGGCACTAGGCCATTTCAGGCTTCTTGGCCCCTGCTACTAGCTTTAGAAACGGGCGGTCGTGCCACGCCTCACCTATTTAGTCCACGAAAACGTGTACCGAAGGTGATGTTCACACCAAAAACACTAGTTTTTAATGATATCTTACTATCGCTGTTCTTAAATTAAATACAGTAAATACAGTAAACTAAAAAGTTTGAGTGTTATATGTATTACATAGTAAAGATTTTATGTAAGGCCTGTTTAAATATGTACTGATAAAATTATAGCAATGAAGATTTTACCGTAAACGTTTATTTTCTACGATTACTAGATGGTGTTTTGTCCACTCCGAACAGCTCGGTTAATAATCCAGCCGCTTTCAACGTCCTTTCACAATCCCACTTCCTCCCAGCCACCTGCAGACTTATCGGCGCTCCTTCGAATATCTGCGCATCATAGTTTTCCCAATTGTAAGCATCAAACTCATTGTCTCGTGGCTCGTACTCGAGATCGGCAGGGTGTAATGCAGAGGAACAAAACAAGCCGGTAGGAAACGAACAAGCCGGGTAGTCCAGGAGGTTGAACACGGCTGTGTAGCCCCAATACCGTGCAGTATCGTGCCGGGGAGCGGCCGATGGTCCAACGGGGCCTACGAGAAAATCGGGGACCGAAGCAGCCGACTGCCAGTGCTTGAGGTACTCCTTTTGGAACACGTCACGTTGGTAGTTGAGCTCCCAGCTCTCCTTGAGCGTACGGGCCCTGATTTGTGGTTCCTTCATCACCCATTGTGTCAGCGGAAGAACAGGCTCCCCAGAACTTTCCATGATGGTCTTGGTCTCGACTCCGCCGTCTTCCCAAAACAGCTGTCGGATGATGTCGTAGCCTTTGAAATGGCAGTACGGTGTCCACTCGACAAGTTCAAACGCCGGATGCGCCTTGATCTTTTTCCGCAACAAATTTAGTGCGTAAGTGATCGGGGGGTGCGGCTTGCAAACGAGATCGTCAGTGTACACTCCAATCTTGATCTTTTCCGGCATCGCGATCAGCCGCCAGGGCAAGGGCACAAGTGAAGGCTCAATGCGCCATGTCTCAGCGGCTAGGATGACTTTCATGAACAGCTCCGAGTCGCGCACGGTTCGAGTTAGTGGCCCTGCGACGATCGCGTATGATTTGCACCCGCGCTGGGTGACGGTGGACCTGAAGATAGGGATCCGATCCGGCGTGCATTTCATCCCGAACAGGCCATTATTGGCGGCCGGCGAACGAATACTCCCTCCTCCGTCGGCGGCCAAACCGATCGGCGACCCGCCAAAGGCGACGAGCGCAGCTTCGCCGCCGGACGATCCACCGGGAGTGAGCTGGCGATTGTATGGGTTCAAAGTTCGGCCGAATACTGCATGTCCCCTTCATATTAGCACGAAAGAGGCCTTCAAAGTTGGAAGGAGAGCTAGTATGTTGCTCGTAGGACTGACAATTTGAGACCGTCTCCAGATGCATCACCGTCTGAGGGTTGGCCGTTTTGCAGAACAGAACAGCGCCTGCCTCTCGTATGATCTTGACCACCGGAGCATCCTCTTCGGCCACGTTCTTTGCCCAAGCAACGTAACAACTGGATGATAGTTTGCCTTTGACGGCAAAAGTGCATTTAATGGAAAAGGGGAGGCCGTGGAATGGCCCTACCGTTTTTCCCGTCTTTGCGAGGATGTCATCAAGTTCCCGAGCACGTTGGAGCGCCTCGTCGAACCACATTTCCGTCATGCAGTTCAACTGCAGTAACAAGGTCAGAACAAACACCGGAAGAGACAGAATACATGTTTGTGAAAACATACCAGCTGCTGCGCAACCGCCGCCCTCTTGCAAAATGCCAAGGTGAGATCATAACTCTTGACCTCTCCGCTGGCTAGCAAGCCTAGCAGTTCCGTCGCGTCCTTGTCCGTCCATTCCAATTCTTTGTCGCTTAGTAGTCCACACGTATATGGGGTTTGCATGACATTGGCGACATCATCCGTAGGTAGATTTGCAAGAAGCCATTCCTCGGGCAAGTCAGAGCGTACTCGAGCCTGCTCCTCGGCTGCGATATCTTGCCACGGTATCATGGCGTTGGGCTGTTGCGTACGATTCTGACTGGGCGCAACAGGCTTGAAGGCAGCACCAGAGAACTAATTGGCCGTAATTTATACAAGTCATGCCAGGCAAAAAAGGCTGTCAAATAATGCGATTGCTATGCCGCCGGATGTCTGCGTCGGATCCGCTAGATAGGAGTACGCAGCTTACAATTTTTGCAATGGCGATAAGCATCCTATGTAGCGGTTTGCTTAGGCTAATGTTCTTTGAATGGGTGTGTCGAGCTAGTCGTTCTCTTGCCCATCACTTTTCCCGCTGGCTCTCTCAAAGCGTAACATCTGGAACCATAAGTAGAAACAAGAGAGAGGGGGAACGTGACTTGATGACGCCTTGGCGGCGCGGAAGAGTGCTTGATACACTCCGTAGTTGCCGATCAGACTTAAAGTAAAAGATAAAGACGTACGCAGGGGGGTGCGGTGGGGAGCTGATGATAAGAGAAAATTAGGCTGAAGATATAAATGCCCGCCCGAACCGCTGGATACGCAATCCCGTGCAGGGTTCTAATTTTCGTCTTAGGAACGTAGCATTGGGAGGATCGAAATGTGCACTGTGCACTGTGGCCGATGCCATGATGGAGATCTGGGATGACAAGCTACGCCAAGCCACGTTCCTCTCTCTGTAGGTTATAAAGCTCCTCCTCCGACGCAGAACCTCAACTTCAGTTTTCCCCTGCCCACACAGAATCTAGTTACGCACGACCACGATGAACAACGTTTTCAAGCTTGTCAACGTCGGGAAGAACGCCGAGGTGGTGTATACCCATAACGCACTCGAGGCAGGCCGAGAGCTCCATAAGACGTCCGATGAAGCTGCGTTGCATGTCGAGGGCTCTGTCGAGGTATGACAGCGTCTAGTGTGTGCGCTGGCGAATGTGCTGACGAAAGCTAACGACTCTTACAGATCCCCAAGCCCTACCATGTTTTCGGCATGAACTTGTATCCCTACAGGCATCCGCGTATTCAGACCGGCATGCTGGGCTTTGTGATTTTTCTGACGGTAGGAATGTACCATGTGATTACCGCCATGGGCGGCGCTGGACAGCAGACGGCCACTCTAGCCGATGGCGCCAACATCACCCTCTACTCCATCTTCACCGTCTTCTGCTTCATCAGTCCGGCTTGCCTAAACTACTTTGGAATGCGAGCAACTCTGTGTTTTGGCTCCATCGGATACGCTGCCTACGCGTCAAGTCTGTGGTGCTACAACCACACCGGAAACGAAGGCTTTGTCTATTTTGGGGGTGCCTGGTGTGGTCTGTCTGCGGCTTTCCTGTGGACGGCAGACCGTACCGGTGTCTCGTCATATGCCACCGAAGACAAAAAGGGCCTCTACGTCTCCATCTTCTGGACCGTCTATCAGGTGGGCACGGTGGTCGGGTCTGCTATTCCCGTTGGCCAGAATTGGCACGCTGGTACTAGCAACAACTCGACGGTGACAGACGGCACTTACATTGGACTCTTTATCCTCATGATCACCGGCGCGTTTGTTGCCCTGCTGCTTTATCCGATGACTAAGATGGTGCGCGAGGACGGAACGCGAGTCACCCTCCCCGCGGAGTTGACCTGGGTGGAGCAGCTCAAGGCCTCGTGGGGAGTTCTGAAAAATCACAAATGGATCATGTGGATGTGGCCGTATGCGTGGGCCATCAACTACTATTCCATCTACCAGAATAACCGCTACAACTCGCCCGTCTTCACAGTCCGTGGAAGAGCGCTCAACACACTGATGTCAGGGATTGCGCAGATTTTCTCCTGCTGGGTGATGCTTCTGATCACGGATAAGCTGCCGATGAACCGCCGTTACAGAGCATACGTTGGACTAGCTTTCGTCTGGGTGCTCGTTAATGCGGTCTGCATCGGCGGCTACTTTGCCATGGTGGAGACCAAGTTTGGTCTTACTGAAGCCGAAAAAATCGACGTGTACGATCCAGGCTATGGCCCCAAGGCATTTCTGTATGTCATGTATGGATTCATGGACGGCTCCTACAACACTTTCGGGCTGTGGTTCATAGGAGCACTGTCGAATGATCGTAGAGAGGTACGTTCTGTACAAACGCATCGCGCTGTCTCTGCTCACTCTCTTTGGCAGTTCTGCGCTGGCATCTACTGACAGCTTAACCCTTGTCCAGCTATCCGTGTACTTCTCCATGTTCACGTTCTGGCAATCCGCCTGCACGGTCTGTGCCTATGCACTGGATTTCAAGAGCGTCTCGTACCAGTTCATGTTTGGAAGCAGTTGGGGCTTCCTCGCACTTGGCCCTCTATGCCTGCTTCCGATTACTAGGTGGTATATGAAGGAAACAAATGTCATCAGGGCCACTGATCTCGCCCTCGACGGCCAGGAGCCGGCCACCGAACAGCTGCCCATGTCTGTAACAGTTATGAAAGAGTAGAGTCAATCGAGACTTGGGCTCAATAGCAACGAATATATTGGGTTGAGGTAACAAGCGAGTGGACTACATTTAAAGGTATTCTTTATTATCTATACGTCGATACAGGACGAAGGAATAGTGCGCTCCTTATGTGAAGAGCTTGCGGTATATGCGTGTGCCCAAGGCACTTTCACCTGGGCACTTTCTCCTAGGCACTTTCTCCTAGGCGTCTATTCGTTTGTCATCGACGATTGCTGGCGTGACGTCGCCGTTAAATGGTAGACTGGGGTGAATAGTATTTTTATGTTGCATTTGTCGGCGCAACCTCACGATCGATGAATACGTCTAAAGCTAGCAAAACAGAGTTCGAACACAGCCCAAAAGCTGTCCCGAAAGTTGCCACTTGTTTAATATAGACTTGCTCACTTGTTGATGGCTTTTATTTGGCGTAGTTAATAAGTTGAACGTGGCATTTTCAATAAGCAATACACTGTTGATTACTGCTGACCGTCTTCTCCTTCTAGCTAATACCCTAATCAGCCGTTCTATTTATCTTCTATTTGCACTTTCCTAACTCGTAGTTTTGAGGTACGGCGTCGCCACAACGTCCACGGCCGTCCTTAGCCGTGCGACAATGTCGTGGATTTCCGCCTCTGAGACGACAAAGGGTGGGCACACCACAACCGAGTCCACCTTCCAAGTCCCTGGGAAACCCATGTTGCGCAGGACCTGAAGTCCCGACCCCTGCAGCGCCTCCTCAACAACGAGGCCCGAGAAGTCTATCTCCAACGGGAAAGGCGTACGTTTGCTGGGATCGAGCATGAATTCAACGGCCCAGAAGAGTCCACGACCGCGTATATCGCCCACCAGGGGGTGGCTCCCCAGCTGAGCGCGTAGCAGCTGCTCGAGCAGGGTGCCCCTGTTACGGACATTCTCCAGCAGGTTGTCGCGATCGATGATGCGTTGGACGGCGAGTGCGGCAGCGCAGGCGCCAGGATGTGTCTGATGGAATGAGCCATCTGTCCAGTCTGTCCTGATCACGGAGAGCACATACCTGGAATGTATGCCCCCCGGCTAGCGTCCCGGAAGGCGTGGCAATGGCGTCAAAGATGTTCTGGTGCACGAGGACGCCCGAGAGGGGAATGAACCCCCCTCCGAGCGACTTGCCAATCATCTGCACGTCTGGGCCGCGAATGCCCTCCTGCTGCCAGGCATGCAGGGTGCCGGTACGGCCCATGCCACACATGACCTCGTCCAGCACGAGCAGGATGCCGTGCTTGTCGCATATCGCGCGGACTGCCTGGAAGTAGCCCCAGACCGCGGGAACGCAGGCCAACGTCGAGCCCGATACCGTCTCGGCCACGAAGGCCGCCACCGTGTCGGGGCCGAGGCGCTGGATCTCGGTTTCAAGCTGGTCGGCGAGTCTGCGGACGTACGCCTCGTCGGACTCGCCCTCCAGCTTGCCACGGTAGCTGCAGCAGCCGTCGACAAACGACACGTTGCCGGGCAGCCAGTGCCGGTACATTTGGCGGCGGCCCTCGTGCCCCGAGACGGCGAGCGCGCCCAGGGTGTTGCCATGGTAGCTCTGCCGGCGGGCGATGAAGTTGGTCCGCTGGGGCTGGCCGCGCGTATGCCAGTACTGCGTGACGAGCTTGAGCATGGCGTCGGTGGCCTCGCTGCCGGAGCCGAGAAAGATGGCCTTGGTCAGGCCGCCCGGGTGGCCGCGCAGGATGTGAGCAGCCAGCTGCTCGGTGGTGTCTTCACAGAAGCCGCCACCGGAGAAGAGGAAGCCCACCTTTTGCAGCTGTGCGCTCACGGCGGAGGCGACCTCGGGCACATTGTGGCCCAGACACGCCACGGCAGGACCGCCTGTGGCATCCAGAATGGTGCGGCCGTCGTCGAGAGTCAGGGTGAGGCCCGTCTGCGAGACCACGCCTAGCGGTTTCCGGGCAAAATTGCGGTGGAAGATGTGGGATTCACGGAAGAAGGGATCGAGAGCCATAGTTGAAAAAATGGTTTACACTCCAGGTCCTCTATCCCCTTTGTCGATACGGCGGATGCCGCCTTTTTGAGAGGACGGGCTTTCGCCGGCCGTGCTTGGCTGGAGTCTTCTCGACAGTCGTTGACGCGGACCCGCAACGCCAGCCTGATAAGAAAACCCACGCCGTAGCCGCCCAATGTCCGTGCGTGGAGCCTTTGTACCGGACACACGAGCTTGTTTGCTCCATCGACTATTCGGAGGTGTCATGCCGGCTATCTAATGCAGCTTTGGCGAGGCTTTGAAGAGACGCTAATTTTCTTAGACAAGGTAGAGTGTAAGATTGTTGGTGTCCTGTGAGTGCCCTGTGAGCAATTGTATGTTGATGTGGAAGTCTACCTCCGAGCTATGCCCGCCTACGTGAAATGCCTGACTAAATAGGTGGGTCTAGACATCCTGCGCCACACAGTACAAGTACCTTTCCATCATCACACTGCACAACCCCACATGTAGCCCATTTTCGGCCTGTCCGACAGGTACGGCGTGCTTGGTTCTAAAAAGACGACCACAGCGCCATGTCCATTACCGGAACGATTGGCACGGCGCACATGGGAGAGGATGTGGAGAGCGGATGTGGAATTCGTTGGCCGCACGGTCCATTTGTCAATATCGGCGGCTCGGGCAGTCTCTTCATTGCCTAGTCCCCACGGTAGATGTCCGGAATGCCCCGAATGCTTGCTTGCCACGTTTGCTGACCCCCAGGTGCCCTGTTGTGCTCTGCATGTCACTTGCATGTCAGAAATGGCCACGTACCATCATCAACTTTCGTGTCATTGCCGTCACCTACATCCGCTTTTCAAGAAAGCCTGCGAGGCCCAGGGCATCTCGCGCGACTTGCTACCCTACAAGGCCTTTTTCCAGCCCATGGCCGCTTGGATCGCGCTCTTCCTGTACCTGCTCGTTGCTATTATCGGGGGGATACATGGACAACTACGTGCCGAATGCTTCACGGACAAGGACAGGGCGTGTCTGATTGACCAGACGTTTCTTGCGCAAGTGGATTCTGTATCCCAAAACTAAAAATCCCCAGAACTAGAACATCATAGTGGGCTTAGGTTATGGACAGCATCCAGTTCCGTCGATCGAGGACATCCCTCCAGTCCAGATCCTTGCCTGATAGTCGGAGATGCCAGAGCTCTTCCAAGACATCCAAGGCCACTGCTACGTTGTGAAAATGCCGAAAGTCCACCATGTCCTGCATCCGATGGCGAACAAGCTCGACCACCTGTGCGTCTCTCGTCTCCCCCCCGGCTAGAAACAGAGGGAACAGCATCGAACTCTCGGCGAGACTCCTCTCCGGCATGGCGCGTAGCCGGTCGACAATGGCCAGGACGGCTGCATCGATCTTGTGCTGGAGCTTGATACCGTCTACGGCCAAGCCGCGTCGCCGTGCCACTCGCCAAAGGTGGATGAGGGCGGCGTTTTGGTACATTTCTGCCAGATTCACCAGCTCGCCTGGCTGAGAGCGCTGTGCCGAAGAGGAGCAGTGCCATGTAAGCAGCTCTGCCTCGAGCCGCTTGTACCGACGAGCAAAGTCTTCCATGTGGGCCGAGATGGCGCCTCTGTCGTCCTCGATGTCCTTGTTGCTGGATTCGAGCAGGTCCATGTTCAACCGGCTAGTCTCGGACACGAGGTAGATGACCTTGGAGGCAAGGCCGAAGAGGCTGTCTGGTGGCTCTTCGCTTTGGTCAGAGAGCCAGTAGTGGCCAGCCACAATGAGCGGCTTCCTGTCTTCGGCTACGGTCGTCATGATGTCGTGGTAGGCAAAGCTGCGGATCAGCCACTTGCCCTCAAAGGAGGAAAACGAGCGCAGATCTAGCTGTGGCCCTGCCGGCGATACAGAGCGAATGATGTGATGCGCGCCCTGGATATGCGTATACCACTGCCGTGTGTCCCCGGATATACTCTCCAGCGCGCAATGCACGAGGCAGCAGGCGAGCTCGACCTCTGGCTGCCGCTGCGGGGACTCCAACGACGCAGTAAGCGACCGCAGCGCCGTCCCGCGCCACTGTAGCGCAAGGGTCTGGTAGGCGTCGTCTCGCAGCGCGAGATGGGTCGCGGACCAGGCGAGAATGGCATCGAGAAACGGCGGCGCATCCATGGCCAAGGGCAGGAAGACAGAGAGAAAGCAGTTGTTGGCCAAATTCGTCGTGATCAAAGCCGCCAGCCCCTGCGTGTAGTACCGCAAAATGAGCCGCCGCCGCGATCCGGCATCGCCGCTACCATTGCCCCGCTTTCCGGCGCTGTCGCTGCTGTGGCCGCTCCCGCTGCTCCCAACCCAGAAGGCCGAGAGGTCCGGGACACGCGTGTAACTCAGGCATCCGCCGCAGCAGCCGTGCTGGACCGCCGTCGGCCGGCCGGACTTGCGCGGTCGCCGAGGGTCCTCCCGGCGGCAGACAAAGTTCAGTCGACGACAAGAATCGCAAATCGGGTAATTCTGGTCACATCGCTTCTTCCTGCAGGCGGTGGTCAGTGCCTCACCAATCTCACGCTTCCGCTCCTTACGGTCCAGCACTCACCGATCACGACAAGTCAGGCACCCACTGCGCTGGCGCCGGCTGGCGGCCACAGACGGACTTTTAGGCTCCATAGGAATATCTGCTGCGAGGATGTAAAGGTGGTGCTCAATTCAATGCGGACGACGATGTTCGCCTTATCTTGGACTAGCCTCTCTGTCTTATCTTCCAGCCACAGATACCCGCAGCCAAATGCGATGGTGGCAGCAAGATCTGCCTTATCTCGAACCTTTGCTCTACAGTCGGTGGCAGGATGCACAAATCCAGTCTAAAGTCGAGAAACCAGCACTAGGCCGTAGCTAGACTACCCTCATTCTACCAGTACTTCAGTATCTTGCATACCAGCCCTCCGTCTTAAACGCTGCCTTTACGCAAGGTGGAAAATTTGTACATGAAGACTTAGAGTGCTCTGGTTAATCTTATGTCACGTCTCCTGTAACTGCTGTCTGTGTTTTCTATACGCTTAAGCTCCAAAAGAGTAGATAGATTTGTGCTATTGTAAAACGAATATGCTCCTGCTATTTTACGAGCAAGTACTATAGGCTTATGTTGTGCCAATGCGGCCGAATGTTAATTTATGTGCTTTATGAGAGCGCTCGTCTCCTGGGTGACCTGGTATTGCTTGGTGGCCCAACTTTCTATAGTAAGGAGACGCAACCGTTTCCCACTTCACATGTAGGCTATCCCGACACTCTGGTTAACGGATATCGGCTTTGTCGATCGCGGCCATTCCAACTATGACTACTTTATTGGTATGAATGGCTATTTAAAGATTTCAAAGGCGTCTTATCTAGTCGGCCCTCATTGCTATGCATAGAAATATGGACTTATTGGAAGCACGTACCAAAACTAAGCAATGATGTATAAAGTAGTAGATGGCTACAAATTCTTAGATACCGCCACAGACTCTATCTCTGCCTCAATTGTTCAGTAATATCCCCAATCATCCTATACATATCCCTAATTGAAATTCCAACCCGACTTGGATTCCTGCGGTTTCTGGCTCGTGGAAGCGAGAGAAAGAGCGAAGTTTAAGGGCTGCCGAGAAGTGGAGGACGGAACCGTATCGGAGGGGCCATAAGACGTGCCACTTCTTAGGCTGGCCACAGCCGGTCTGCTCTCTGGTCCAGGTTCATGTGCCCAGCTCAAGAATCCACGATCAAAGGCGGCTACACCCCTCTTCTAATGTCTCACAGCATAGCTGCAGAACAGGCTCGGCAGCCACACGCACAAATACAGTTAGCTTGTCCACCTCTCGGATTCCAGCGCCTCAGCAGTGCTGAATATCGGAGAGTTCCACATACGGCATACATAAAATGTGGTTGGCAGCCTCGATACAGGTCTACATGTCTTTTTATAGACTATCGGTACTCTATACTGGACATCCCTTAATCGACTAGCAAGTTTCAAATCTTTTTACTACATTTGCGATCTCTGAGCGTGCCACAGGCCGTGCCACAGGCCGAGTTCAAGGTGTTCGTGAGGGTGTTAACACCAGGCTCCAGTGCTACGACGATAATAACGTGCCGTTATAGAAGGAAATGGGAGAACGGAAGGAGCCAGAAAGGATCCACCTAGCGGCACATGCTTCCGGAAACTCATCGATATGATCAGCGTTTCTCCCTCCGCATGTTGCAGCATCCGGGCCAATTTCTAGGCCCTGGTTCCCGTGCTTACGGCATGATGACAATCCTCCGTGTGTGACTGCTTCTGCATCTCTGCATCTCTGCGACATCGCCTCCCCGCGTCTCTCCTCTCGCACACGATCACCCCGTTCAGGTGCTCCGTACTTGTATCCTGCAGGTGGGGGGTGGGGCGAAACTAGTGGCAGGGAGTCGCTCCGTCTCGTCGCTAGGCTGGTAATTTTGAATTGTGAAAACTCGGCTTTAGAAACGGCGCCAAAAGCGCAGCTCCCGAAATTTGGTCTCTTTTTGCGAGACAGAACACAGAGGGAAAAATACGTTCTACCTTCTCC
>JRUC01000352.1:0-23841 GCA_000806385.1 Leptographium procerum
GTGGTGGACGGGGCTTCCGAGGGAGAGGCCATTGAGCGGTGGATTCATAGAGAGGCGGAGACAAAGACACACACACACAGAGACAGAGACAGAGAGAGAGAGAGAGAAAGCAGATGAAATACGCATGGGAAGATAACGAGAGGGACACGATCGACACAAGACCGATACGTGTCCCACACAAACAAGTCTATTTGAGCGCGCTTCCGTGGCCGCGGAGAGCTGTATCCTCCATACTGTATATGTACGTATGTATGTGTTCATGAGTTTTTAGAAAAAGGTAGCCAACGAAGAAACGAAGAGTTGAGAGAAGGGGCCGCCTTTCTTGAGATGAAAAAAAAAAGGCCATGCTGACAAGAGACAAAAAAAATGAGAAGAGAATGTGCAAGGAGGCGCATGAGCTGTATAAGCTACTGGATAAGGGTCCATTGTAGCCGCCAAGACCTCCAAGTTAAAAGAGGAGAAAACATAACAAAAAAGGAGCGTAAGTAGAACAAGATCATGTCGGCTTCTGCAGTCGTATCGTAGCGTCGTCATCATAGTCGAGCGTTGTTCTCCCCTATCCTTCAGCGCCAGATGTGCGAGTCGGCCACGGCCTCGTCCGCGGCAACGGCCACAAAGCCGGCGCTAGCTTGCTTTTTGCTGTTGGTGCGGCGGATCGGCGCCATCGAAGCGTCGCTCGTCGTAGACACGACTGATGCGTTCGACGGAGGCACGGCCGCCGACGGCGCCGCCGGCGGGGTGTACAGAGCGGCCAGGCCGTCGACCTTGCGCACGCCCATCATCCAGGCGACCAGGCCGCGCGGCATGAAGCTGCCGACGAAGCCGTACAGGTTGGCGCCGAGGCCGACACGCACGACGCTGCTGGTATTGGAGCCGTCCAGCACGTCGAAGACGGCGTGGTGCAGGTCGCGCATGGCGCTGCCGCGCAGGCCGCGGATGGCCCGGCCACTGCCCAGCGCCGACGTGCTCTGTGCCGTGTAGTTGCGGCCATACACGTGGCGTGCGGGCTCCGACCAGGCCAGCGTCTCCACGGCGGCAGGCGGCGGGATGCGGGTGTTGCTGGCCTGCTGTACGGCTGCGCTGCGCGGCGCCGGAGCAAACCCGGAGAAGTCGAACGTACCCAGCTGGACGTGCGTCACAGGGATGCCCAGAGGACGCAGCTCGGCTGCCAGCACTTCCGTGAAAGCTGTCAGGGCTGAGCACACTGTCGACTCAGGCGCGTGGAAGGGTGGGTTCACCGACGAGATGATGGATGGTGAGAAGACAAGCACCTTGGGTGGTGGCGGGACCCGGTCTGACGGCGGCTTAGTGGTGGCGGTAGCGGTGGTGGTGGAGGCAGTGGTGGCACCTTCGGCGTCACCGGCCGCGGTGCCGTTGCTGCTGCTGCTGCTCTTGGCACCGCCACCGATGCCAGCAATACCAGCGCCACCAATATTGGCCAGGGCCAGGGAGGAGGCAGCGGAGAGAAGCGACGGGCGCGGCTTCTCGCCCGGCTGCAGGGCTGTTCGGGCTGTCAGGAGAGGCAGGAAAGCCTGTATGGAGAGGATGGGCTGCAGGAGGTGGGTGTTGAAGAGGTCGGCAAAGTTTGAGGGCGGGATGGTGGCGATGGGCGACGTCTGGTAGCTAAGCGAGGGAATGAGGATGACGGCCGTGAGCGTGAGGTGGCTCTTGCGGGCGCCCGGCACGGCGGCGTGAGGGGCGTGGAGGTAGAGGGCAAAGCGGTCGAGGGCGGCACTCGCATTGGCAGACTGGGTGTGTCAGAGAGGCGGGGAAGGACTTTTTGGAAAAAAGGGAGCAACGAAAGGAAAGATGGTCTCACATCAGTGATGTCAAGGGAAAGCGGCCGGATGTCGGGCCGCGACATCTGGCGGACGGCATGCTCGTCCTCGGCCGAGCCGCAGATGATGTAGATGAGATAGCCGCGGCGCTCCATGTCCAAGGCCAGCGACTGCGTGACGGGCAGCGTCGGCGATGCAGCGATGACCACGACCTCGCAGCGGGCACCGTTGCGTGCTCGCCGGGCTCGACGGACCTTACGGCCGGACTGCACCCGGCGGACACTCCGGTAGGCCACGGTGCCGACGGTGAGGGCCAGGAACGATACCAGGATGCGGTGCCGCAGGATCCAGTCCTGTGCTCGCTCGTAGAGCGTCATGTTGACCACCGGCACCAGCTCCACCGGCGGCGGTGGTGGGGCCCGCGGCTGGGGCAGGTTGGCCCGGACGGCTTCGGGCAGCCATGTAGCCGTGGAAAGGTTTTCCCGCACAAGGTCGGCGGCGCGGTCGAAGTTCTCGTCCACAAATTCGGCCACTTCGCCCGAGTATCGCCGGACCTCGCCGGCAACTGACATGAGCTGCCATGAGTCAGCGTCGTAGACGAGGAAGAAGAGGGGGGGGATGAAGCAAAAAAGAAAAAGGCAAATAGAAAGGGTGAAACGCACGAGACAATAACGGAGAAAAGAAGAGAAGCAAGACACAGAAGAACAAGGCAGATCATGGTCATAGAAAACAGAAGCCAGGAACAAACAAGATCACTGCAGATCACGGAATACACCAAGCAAAACAACAAAATCCAGAAACCAGAAAACAGCAGCAGAAAGACGCAAGGCTCAAAATGACTGGTAATCCAGAAGATTCCCTCTTGTACGTACAATGTCCATATATGGCTTGTTGTCGTCACCCGACATCTTGGCAACCGGTAGACCAGAGAGGGAGGAAGCAGCCGGCCAGTTGAAGGTTTGGTTTTTTGCAAAAAGATGCACCCAACGTCGATGAGGGTGTAGGATTGCTACCTTGTCTTGTGCTCTTGTGCTCTTGTGCTGGGAGGAGGTGAGGAGGAAAGGCGGTGGGCGGAACCTAATCGGTGGCGGTTGGGCAGAAAAAAAAAGTGGCAGCAAGAGAAGAGCAACAAGTGACGGGAAGGAGCGCTAACGTCATTGGGAAGGGGCTCACCGCCCGTCCTGCTTGCTATTGGCCTTTTGTGTGCCTGGAACTCGAACAGCACTGCAGGTGCAGCTGCGGGAAACGTCGAAAGATTCTACTGGACGTCCGAATTGCCCCCCTCCTCCCCTCCCTCGTCCCAGCAGCTTTGCTTCCTACAGAAATGCTTCTGCTTAGGGGTCTCCTGCTGCGATGGCCCGGCATCTTGTCGTTGTGCGTTAAACAGATCGCGTCTTTTTCGATGGTCTACATACGAGTACATATGTATCTTACATACTAATATGTAAGATAAGATACTATAGCCGCCTTGCTGCCTACTCTTCTGGGCTGCACCTTCTGAATGGGCCTGCCATAGGTTGTTGTGGGGTGGTTCTTACCCAAATGGGGAGGCGTCGTCATACACTTTTGTCTCAGCAGCAGAATAATATTAGTAGCGATACCGATCGTTCTACTTTGTAGTCTGCTTGTAGATCTTTTAGATAAGAAGCCGCGTGTTGATCAGTTTTCTCTTTTTCTCTTTTTGGTCCCAGATTTCTTTTGTTCTGTCTTTTCTGGCCGGCTTTTCGTGCAAGGCCCGTACAAGCCGACTTGCGCTCTTCTAAGCTGCCTGCACCAATAGCTACCGCCAGTATGGCCCGCATAGCTGTGCGGACAGCTGCCATAGCAGCGGCAGTGGCATTATTTACGGGTGCTTCCTCTGCCTCTGCTGCTGCCGCACAGGTTCCTCTTTCTGACATAAGCTTTGCTTCTCCTGCTGCTGCTGCTGCTGTTCCTGTGGGGCCTGATGGCGGCAGCACCCTCGCTCTCGCGCCGGCCGCGCGGCTCAACTTCTCGTCGCCGGCGCCGCACCTGTTCGCGTCTGCCTACGGGCTGCTGCAGCAGTGGTCTAACACGATCTTCCCCAACGGCTACGCGGTCGCGGCCTGCACGCTGCCGGCCTACACGCTGTTGTACCACGGCCGCCAGGAGGAGGAGGAGGAGGAAGCGACGCCGGCCAGCCCCGAGTGGCTGGCCCTCGACGTCGAGATGGCCTACGGCATCATGGGCGCGTCTCGCCACTCGTGGCTGCTCACGTACCAGACCACGCGGTCCGTGCGGCTGCTTTACTTTGACGGCGAGTCGGCCACGCTGATGGGCCTGGGCCAGCTGGACTCGCAGATGCTCATGCTCTACGGCAACGTCACCGGCCCGCCCGCCGTCCCGGGCTCCGGCGGCTTCGCCATCATGGCCGACGAGTACGCTCGCGCCCGCGGCCTCTGCGACTGGCTCGACCGCACCGGCCTACGCGGCCACGGCTGGGGCTACGAGGGCGTCGTGCGCATGAACGCCGGCTTCGAGATCATCTGGTGCGACTTTCTGAGCGACAGCCTGCGCCTGCTGAGCCGCCTCAATGTCACCGCACCGCTAGACCGAGAGGGGGGGGCAGCAGAGGAGGGTGTATTCGAGGATGTATCCGAGAATGTATCCGAGGGTGCAGACGACACCGCAGACGACGCCGCAGAAACAGACGACGCAGAAACAGACGACGCAGAAAAGCCCATCGCACCCAGAGGCTCCTACTACAGCCTGCCGCCGGTGCCCACGCGCACCGATCGTGTCGCCGACCCGTCAGCGCCGCCCGCCCCGCCCAACTGGCGCCGGCCAGGCTCTTCCGGCGGCCGCGAGCCCTTTCTGGAAGCGCAGGGCTGGGGCTGGTTCGAGAGCGCGACGTGGCACTACGGCTCCACGCGGGCAGGCCCCGGAGCTGGCGAGACGCGGCTGCGCATCGACAGCTGCGCCATCTTCAGCTTTTATGCGCCGCAGTTCGTCGGCGGTCCGCTGGCGCTGGCCCGCGCAGAAGAGGAGCAGCACGCGCTCAACCTGACCGCCGACGGCTACTGGGACTGGGACTGGGACTGGGACGGCAAAAGCAGCGAGGGAGACCGGACGCGCGCCCTCGGCCAGCTGGCACGGCGCCGGCGCTTCCACCACCTGGGTGACGCTAGCGAGGGCGAGGCGGTGGCGATGCGGCAGCGCATCGAGCAGTCGCTGGCCGGGCAGCTGCAGCTGCAGCAGGACAGAAGGGCCGTCGACGGACAGCGTGCGTGCTCAGGCGCCGACTGGACGCTGATCCTGGCCGAGATCGTCCAGCGCGTTGCCGTGCACCTCAAGACGATGGAGAAGCTGCTGGGCGACGGACCACGCAGCACGACGATGGCCACAGGTGCTGCCATCACCTCAACCCCGGCCTCAGCCTCAGCTTCAGCCAACGCCACCCGCGAGTGGCTGCACCAGCTGCGCGCCCAGAGCCACATGTTCATGGTCGGCTATCTCGAGTACCCAACACAGGCAAAGACAAGCGGGTGGCAGCCGCACTCGGCTCTTTTCAACCGCACGCTGGCGCTGTGCCGCTATCGGTACACACGGCTGCTGGTGCCGGACGATGGGGACGAAACGTTGCCATCCAAATTGTCGTCCGAGGAGTCTGACATACGGTGGGCGGTGGAGGAAACGTACGGCACGCTGTGCACGGAGCTGCTCACCATCGGCTTTGACATTGAGCGCGTGTGGGCAGAGCGGTACGGATCGTCTGCGGGTGCCGGCAAAGCAAGAAAAAGTAGGCTGCCGAGCATGAGCATCCCTCGCATACGCTGGGCCGATCGGCTGGCCGAGCTGATCGCGTGGCTCGGCTGGGAGGGCGAGTTTCTGGGGTGCTCGCGCGTGTGCGACTGGGACGAGCGCTGCTTCATTCCCATGTGGCCGATGCTAAACAGCCAGTGGGGGAGGGGCGACGGACCCGGAGGAGGCCACGGTGGACCCAGAGGTCCAGGAGGTCATGACGGTCCCAGGGGTCCTGAGGGTCCTGAGGGTCCTGAGGGTCCTGGGGGTCCTGGAGTGGGCTATGGCCGACCGGGAGAGGGAGGTTTGGATGGTGGTGGCCGTCGGCGTCGTCCTGGAGACGGGGAGCACGGTCCAGGCGGCAGCCCACGGTGGCCGCCATCGCAGAACGGATCGTACGGCCCGCCAGGCTTTGGCTTTCCGCGCACGCCGGCCATGATGGGCAACGAGACGGATCTGTGGGAGCCCAAGTGCGTCAAGGCGTGGTACGCAAACAGGTGACGATGATGAGCAGCAGCAGCAGCAGCAGCAGCAGCCTTGTAGTTTTAAGTGTAAGTCTGTTCTTGGTATTGCTTTTCGTTTTGCCGTTTTGGATAAGGAGTATCTGGGAGGTAAGATAAATCATAGTATCTGTGTATATAGAGGTCTTGAGAGGACCGTCGATAGAATTATAAATCTGCATAAATCTGCCGAGCTTTTTGTGTGTGTGTGTCTGTTTGCGTCTCTGTGCTCTATGAGCTCTGCCGGTCCGGCTGGTCTAGCTGTTCTTGTCGGTCAGTCGACGAAAGATGCTTTTAGACGAGGGACTTTTCTTTCGGACTCGGCTTCTCTCTGAGCTGCCGGCCTTCCGTCTTTCGTGGTACCATCTTTCGTGCTCTGGTTGTCAAGCTCCCATCTTCCATCTTCCGCCTCCCTCAGTACACAGTGACAAAGGCCCGCAGCGCCTTGACCGCGTCGCCGTCGTACTGCTTCAGCAGGTCCGTCGCCTTGACTTTGGACAGGTCGAGCTCGTCCACCTTGTGCAGAGGTCAGCAGCAGTAAATTACCGACAGACCGGCAATCAAGCTTCAGAAAAACGCCTACTCACCAGAAGAGCCACGTCGGCCGCGTCGACCTTGACCTTTTTCGTGGCAGCGGCAGCGGCGCCCAGCTTGAGGTTCTTCATGGCCTTGCTGACGGCCTCGTGGTCGACGTGCTTGGCGCTGTCGTCGGACTGGGGCCCGACAGCGTCGAGCGAGGCCAGGGCGCGGTCCTCAGCCGTCTTTCCCGTGTCCTCGACGTCATCCTCCGCGGCGTCGGCCGGCTTCTTGCGATCGCTAGTCATTTTGGTGGTGTTGGGGCTTAGTGGTGGTGTAGATGTAGGAGGCCGAGAAGAGGAGGAGGGGCTTAAAACATGGCGGAGAAGCTCAGCTGAGAGGGAGTTACGATCTACTCACTAACAACTCCACATAAATGGCGGCCAGATATTTTCTTGTGGGGCCGCCCGACAGCCATTGGCCTATGTTATTAGTCAGGCGGTCTTTCCCATTTTATAAGAGTCACACAGGCACCTTCCGCAACAGTCGAAGTCGTGGGAGCGTCTAAAAAAGGAAACCCAGACCGTACGAGAGGTTTGTGGTTTTTTCTTCTCCTTTTCTTCTCCTCAAAGACGAGAGATCTGTGCAGTGGCACTCTGAAAGCAGCAGCCAACAGCTCTAGTTTTGTGATAGGGCTGCGTTCCTGTGCTTCTTTGTCTGTCTCTAGTGGAAGTTTTTGTTCTCTCAAACACACTTTCTCTTTTCCTCTTTCTCTTTCTTTTTCTCTCTATCCGACTCTTCTGTGGTCACTGCCAATTTTTTTTTTGCACACACACACACACACACACACACAATGGCTGTCGAGAACGGCCCCTTCACCGCGGCCTGGACGCCCAGCTCGTGGCGGACAAAACCGATCCGGCAGAGCACAGAGTACGAAGACACGGAGGCGGTGGCCCGGGCGGCTAGCGAGCTGCGGCGGCTGCCGCCGCTGGTGCACGCACGCGAGATTGCGCGGCTCAAGCAACACCTGGCGGCAGTGGCGGCGGGCGAGGCGTTCCTGCTGCAGGGCGGCGACTGCGCGGAGCTGTTCGACTACTGCGAGGCCGGGGCGATCGAGTCGAAGATCAAACTGCTGCTGCAGATGAGCCTGGTGCTGATCTGGGGCGCAGACAAGCCGGTGGTGCGGATCGGCCGCATGGCCGGGCAGTACGCGAAGCCGCGGTCGAGCCCGCACGAGACGCTGGCCGACGGGTCCGTGGTGCCGTCGTTCCGCGGCGACATCCTCAACGGCCACGCGCTGGCCGAGCGGACGCTGGACCCGGGCCGGCTCGTGCGCGCATACCACCACTCGGCGGCGACGCTCAACTACGTGCGGTCGGCCATCGCGTCGGGCATCGCGGACCTGCACCGGCCGCTGGACTGGGACCTGGGCCACGTGCGCGATCCGGCGCTCAAGGCCAAATACTCGGAGGCCGTGGCCTTTCTGACTGACATGCTGCGCTTCATGCACACCATCGGTGCCGACAAGAACGACAAGCTCGACACCGTGGACCTGTACACGAGCCACGAGAGCCTTGTGCTCGAGTACGAGGAGCCCCTGACGCGGCTGGATTCGTCTTCGTCGTCTTCTCCGTCTTCGTCTGTAAAGCCTACATACTACGACACGTCGGCGCACTTTCTGTGGATCGGCGACCGCACGCGCCAAGTGGACGGCGCCCACGTCGAGTTCCTCCGCGGCGTGGCCAACCCGGTGGGCGTCAAGGTGGGCCCGACAACGCCGCCCGAAGACCTACTGACGCTGCTGCGCACGCTTAACCCGGCGGCCGAGGCCGGCAAGGTGACGCTGATCACGCGGTACGGGGCCGGGCGGGTGCGCGAACTGCTGCCCGGCCACATCCGCGCGGTCGAAGGCAGCGAGTTCCGGCGCCGCGTGGTGTGGCAGTGCGATCCCATGCACGGCAACACGCAAACGACGGCCGGCGGCATCAAGACGCGGCACTTTGCCGACATCGTGGCCGAGCTGCGCGCCACGCTGCAGGTGCACACGGAAGAGGGAAGCTACCTGGGCGGCGTGCACCTGGAGCTGACGGGCGATGCTGTGACCGAGTGTCTGGGCGGCAGCGAGGGCCTGGACGAGGACGACCTGTCGACCAACTACACCACCTTCTGCGACCCGCGCCTCAACGAGAAGCAGGCCCTCGAGATGGCCTTTCTGATCGCAGACCACCACCGACAGGTGCGGCAGGGAGGAGAGGGACGGACGGCATAAAACTGGAGCGGGCGGAATAAAAAAAAGTGGCTTACCCCTTTCCCGGTATTAGAAAACAAAAAGCATCTATCCCTTTCACTCATCTGATTCTTTCCTGTGAGATAGCTGGTAAAATAAGAGAGTCGCATTTAGTCCTGGCGTATATCATTTGAGGATATCCAATTTGGTGTGTTTTTTCTTCTTTCTATCCTCTTCCTCTCTCTGTCCTTCCTTTCCTATCTCTCGTCTCCCTTGCTCTCTCTTCCCTTCTCCCTCTCTCACGCACACTCATCTTATCTCTCCTCCTCCTCCCCTTGATGCGCCGTGATCGACTGCGCTCCCTCATAGGCCTCGCCTGGCTCCAGCGTCTGCCACGTCGCCACGGCGCCCGGCTCGACGCAGAGCATGTTCTTGTAGCCCGACTTGGGCGCAAAGTCGCCCAGCCCGTTGGCCTTGTCGGTCCAGGGGTTCCACACGACGACGTCGCCGAGGTTGTCGCGCGCGACCGAGAAGCGCGGCGCCCCGCCCTCGAGCACCTCGATCGGGGCGGCAGCGCCAGCGGCAGGTGAGTACACGCGGTCCGTCTCGCCCGAGAAGGTGACGCTGCCGGCTGCCTGCGTCTTGGCCGCGACGCCGCCGACCTTGTCGATGTAGGGCGTGTTGTCGAGGCCGGCGACCTCGACTTTTGTGATATCCTAGGGGAGTTAGAGAAGGAAGGAAGAAAGACAGAAAGAAAGAAGGAAAGAAGGAAAGAAAGAAAGAAAGAAAAAGAAAGAAAGAAAAAAAAAGAAAGGGAGAAAAAAAAAGAAAGAAAGAAAGAGGAACAAGAACCCAAAAAGGTGTACCCACATCAACCCGGAGATACGTGTGCAGCAGCACCTGGAAGTCAAACGGCCGGTCCCCGTCGTTGGTTACCACGATGCTCGTCGACAGCCGGTCCGGCTCCAGTGTGACCGTGTAGATCAGCCCAAAGTCGAAAGGCCAGAGCGCGCGCAGCGCCGGGTTTGCCGACGCCGCCGACAGGCCAAAGTCGAGCTGGACGCCGTCGGCAGATACACTCTTTTTCGAGGTTGAGGCTGACGCGCCACCGCCACCAACCTTGCGCGCTGATGTCGCCTCGGACGTCGACTTGCCCAGAAAGTCCCACCGGGACGTGCGGGCGAGGCCGTGCTGCGGCAGCTTGGCCGTGGCCGAGTCGGCTGGGCCGACGCCAAAGACGGGGAAGACGACGGGGATGCCGCCACGCACGGCTTTGGAGCCGTCCAGGATGGCGGCCTCGCTGAGCCAGAGCCGGTCGGCACCGCTGGCGTCGCGCCACGACAGCACGGTGGCGCCGAACAGGGAGACGTCGACCGACTCGCCTGACGGCAGCACGGCGCTGACGCGGTCGCCGACGACGTCGACGCGCGGCTGCGGGGGCAGTGCTGTGGGCGCCGCAAGCGCGCTGGGCCGCTTTGGACGGTCCATGGCGTGTTGATGTGTGTGGGTGCGGGTTGTGAAAGGTGAAGGTGAAGGAAGGCAGGTGAAAGAGGTGAAGCAAGTCAAACGACGGATCTCGGAGAACAGGATGGCAGATGGAGAGAGAGACGGTCAGACTGTGAGTAAAAAAAAAACCCAAAACACTGCACAAGGTGCTGATCAGCGATGCACAAAACACCCCAATAATTGTCAGCAGCAGCAGAATAGTCGTCAAGTCTGCAAAAGAACGGGAGAATGGAAGGTACAAAGCACAGCAGAGAGAGTCCCAAGAGCAAGCAGGAGAGATCGCCCAGACACAAAAGGCGGGGCAGCTGCGCATTAAGCAAAGCTGTCAGCGTATCCCACTGGCGGGGCAGCCGGCCGCCAGCTCTAACACAAGTAAGACAAACAGCTGCTACATAGTACGGGTTGCTACGGGCTGCTACGGGCTGCACGGCTACTAAGAAACCGCGCTAACCATATCGCCGCTCCTCCTCTCAAACACCCCTGAAACCGCCGTTGGTACAAACTGCTGTGGGGCTGCAATTCACTAAAAACACCCTTCAACCGTAAAATAAATAAATAGCAAATGAGATCGTTCTTCCATTAGCCAGCTCTATCTTGCTAATAGAATACTATGCATGCTCACTCCTCCTCTGAGAATGTTTCTCCTTGCTGAATGCCACGGCTCTGCCATGGTCGAGGTATATGCAAAGTAATCCCTTCGGCGTAAAGAACACCAACGACACAAAGGGCCGCCCAACAAAAAAAAACTCCAAATAACGCTTTACCCTTTTGATGAAACGTCAGCTGCTTCCTTGCTTCAGCTTTCTTTCTTCGTCTCCCACGTCAATCCCGGCCAAACCAAACAAACACCTCCTCTGCCTTTAGTCCCTCCCCCTTCGCTCCGCCTCGTACAGCTCCCGCTTAATGTCCATGCATACGTCCTCAATCTCGTGTACCTCGCGCCGCGACAGTGTTGCCGTCCTCAGCATCGCTAGGCTGCCCTTCAGCATTGACAGGATGCCTCCCAGCCTTGTTCTCTTGGCCGGTCTGCGACTATCCTCCTCTTCTGCCCTTGCGGCAGGCCGTCCTGTCACTTTTGCTACCTCTGCCACCTCCTGTCTCTGACTGCGCTCCTGTGCTTCCAGAGCGAGCTGCGACTGCACTTCCTCGTCTTCAAATGCTGCGCGGCCTGCAGACAATTTCCTTGGCGATCTCCTCGCCTTGGCCTCATAGACTGCTGTTGGCTTGGCTGCCGCTTTAGTCTCTTCGTCGACAGCTTCAGTACCGATGCCCAGCGTATCTGCCGCCTCCTGGAAGCCTTCGTCCTCTGCCTCTGCCTCCTCGGCCTCCGAGTTGACTTCCTGATTGAGCTCCGTTTCGTCTGCATGGCCCCGGGATTTGGGCCGGAGTAGGCGTCGTCCAGCCTGCAGCTTTGCGCTCTGTGCTTCCGTATCCTCGTCTTCTTCTGCCTGTGTTGCTGCTCGCTTCCGCTTTCGCCGGCTTGTGTGCGGTGATCTATTGTCTACTGCCTCAGGCATCTGCGGGATCGTCAATGGCGTCTTGGCAGAGCCGTTGCTGCGCTCCGACTCGTCACCCGTCCAGACCGTGATGCAGTCGTGCACCTGTGCGCCATCGCTAGCGCTTGTGCTCAACTGTGGCGCGCTGGCAGGCTTTTCTGTCGGGGATGACCGTGACCTGCGCTGGTGGTCAAGCTCCACCGCGAGTCGTAGCATGCTAAGCTCATCGCCGTCACTGATGTGGAATGACTGGTCCTGGCCGTCCTGGGCTACCGGCGACTGGACTGCCATTATCTTGATCCGACGACGGCCGCTGCTTTCCCTGCGGATCGGAGTCGACTTGGCTGCCTCCTGGCTTGCCTCCTGGCTTGCCTCCTGCAGCACGTGCGGCACGTGCGGCAGCGCTTGAGAAGAAGGATTCGCGCCCGCTGGGCTGTCCTTGATCGGCGGCGGTGTCTTCTGTGAAGATCTAGCACTCCGTTGCCGGGTGCGCCTGGGCGTTGAAGGACCCGCCGGTTTGCGTCTCCGCGATGCTAATGGCGAGATCTCGACGGTCAGTCGTTGACTCGGCGCTGCCAGCATAGCAGCCGGAACATCCGCGTCTTCCATGGCCACATCTGCTAGATCATCTTGCTGCGACTGTGAAGGCTCTGTCACATCCAGCGAGGTATCGAGTGAAGTCGCTTCTTCCTCCAGGTAGTCGTTGATGCCGTCGTTGTTTCCACGTGATGCTCCGTGAACTGCAGCAGCTCTCTGCCCCTCAAGAGCTTCAGTGATTCCTCCGAGGCTGAGCTCCAGCTCCGGAGCAGTGTGGCGCGCCGCAATGGGCGAGCCAGACACAGGCGACGACGAGAATTGCCAGTCGTCCAATATGCTGCTGCTGCGCGATCTCGAGCCCATCTCAGGCAGAAGAGGGTAACGCCGGGGTTCTGGAGGCGATGAAGGCGGATCGTTATCGTTGACTGGGAGCGTGAGCGCCTGGCCACGACGCGGCGTAGGTGTCGATGCGATAAACTCCTCCGCGAATTCATTGTTAGAGCTGCTTGCCATGTTGCGAGCCTCGGGCGTCATGACCTGCAAGTGCTCGGGCAATCCGAGATCTTCCTGAATAGGCGATGATGCTTGCACCTCCTCCTCTTCCTCCTCCACGTCATCCTCTTGCATATGCTCCTGCTGGGGAAGCATGGGCAGCCTCGTAGCCTGCTTCTGCGCAAATGCCCTCGTCTCCGCGCGCGTCGGAGTCGAGCTGACAATGTCCGAGTACAGGACTCTATTCTCTCGCTGCCGGTCCCGCACTTCTCGTTGCCTCTCGGTCAGAATTTGCGACTCTTCTTGGCTAGCCTTGCCATCCCCGCTGTCCTCAACAACTCTGACTGCACTGCTGTTCGGGAGCACAGCCGAGGTATCAATCCTGGTGAATTCTATCTGCGAGTCTTCATGCCGAGGCTTGGCAGCTCTTGATCTCCTCTTTCTCTCCCTTCTGCTGCCAGTTTTCCGTTCGCTGTTGGAAGCCGTGTTGACAACCGACGGGCTGGTTGCTGCCAGAGGCTCTGTATGGCGTTTGGCTGGCAGAGATAGGGGGATAGCGAATGGCAGTTCCGTATTGTAAGAAGGTGATGCCGCCTTCGGCGTAGATATCTCCCGTTCGGGTAAGCTGATCGGCGGCAGACTGATATCGGCCTCCGCATCTTCCTGAGAGTCGATAAACGTGCGACGTCGAGCACCGTCTGCGTCGACAAGGGATGCGTCCAGGCCAGGAATGGGAACGTCAATTAACGGCTGGAGGGCGGCGAGGCTGGACCTCAGCCTTTCGGGGTATTCGATCGTCCTAACTTGGCTGCCGTAGTTGCTGTTCCACATAGTCAAGGTTGTATTGACAATGTGCCGGTGCTTGCTAGAGAAAGCTGCACAGAACAGCGGTTCGAGTTCGTCCAGCGGGAGTGTATTTTCGTTGCTAATGCGCTCTAGTAGAATGCAGAGCTCTTCCCATACCTGTTTTGTCTATACGAAGGATCAGCAACGCTCGAAAGATAATCAGCAGTAACATAATTTGCTTACAGCTTCAGTCGCAGGATTCTGACGGCTCAGCTGTGCATTGTCGTCGCGAATCCATAGCGCGAGGCCATCCTGGACAGCAGCGAGCACTTTGACAAAGAGCTGGTCATTCCCTCTTGCAAAGAAACGGCCCAACTCCCTTAGAAGCGAAGCTATCGGCTCATTCGAGGCAAGTTCTAGCGGCCCCAACTCGCTGTACTGTGTTTCTAACGCTAGGCCAACAGTCCTGTACACATGCTCGAGAGGATCAGAAGGAGATGAAGAGTTAGCCGTAGCAATGGCCGTGCCCCAGAGTCTCCGTTTGGCTGCATCGACAGCCTGTCGATCTCGGGGCTGCGCTGCCGCAGAGAGCAGCTCAACTACAGCTTGAGTAAGAGTTGCAGATGTTTTGCAAGGCAATTGTGCGTAAAGGTCGGCAATGTTCTTAGCCAAGGGGTCGAGAACACACAGCGCCAATCCGGCATCGCCCGTCTCCTCGCGCACTCGGTCACATAAGGTGCAGAAAAGGGCTTGCCATCGAGAGAAAGGCAGCGCTGGAGTGGATCGGAGGCCACGCTCCAAGACACGCACAACCTCCCGATATTGGTAGCCAACTGGTGTGCTGTCGCCAGAGCTGGGCGAGGAGAGTTGAAAATATTCATGGCCGGTTCTGGTGCCGAGGCTGTTGCTGCTTTCGCTTCTAGAGCCACCACCGCTGCCAGCACTACCGACACTACCAATGCTACCACTCGGGACATTCATGCTTGAAGCGATTCTCTTGGCGACTGCCTGCCAGGGTCCATAGGGGCACTGGACGTCCGCCGGAATTGTCTGCAGCAGGTCGAGTGCCAACACCAGTCGGCCCTTGCTTGATTTGGTAGAAAAGAAGGGCGCAAAAACGCACTCGATAAAGTCGGCAAATTCGTCATTGTCCTGGACTCCAGGCGGGCAGGTCGACAGGATGGAGAACAGATGATGCAGAGGAGAGCGGACAGCCGAGTGGCTCTGGCCTATCCGCTGAGACGGTGTCCCCACAGCCACGAATGCGTTTCTGTCAACCTTGGCAAGTCGCTTCTCGGTGAAGGGCAACGAGCCCAGAGAGTCGACCATCGTCAAGAGGAACTCGCGTGTTGCAGCGAGCATCTGCTTGGCAGCGAAGCTCTCGTCGCTCTCGTCACTGTGCGCCGCAGTTGGTACGCCTGCTGTCCAGAGCTTGAGGAGAAGAGATAAGGCGTCGCTAACAAAGACAGCCGTCTCCGAAGACACCTTGACCTCCTTGGCAGCTGCTACGGCGGCGGCTCCCACGACAGCCCGCCATAGAGTCTGCGTCGAGCTTCTTGGTGTGGCCAAGTCGAGAAAGCTTTGCTCCATAATGGGGCCGACTAGGGCGAAGACGCGCTCGCAATTGCGACGCACCCATTTAGCATCCACTGACGGCAGGTCTTCAGGCAGCACCAGAGGGCTCTTAACGATGTGGTCTTCCTGCCACGGCCGCTGTGAAGAACAGTTGATGAGACCCGTGAGAATAGCGCTAGCAGTCTCTCGGTTGCCTTTTTGCTTTTCCTTGGTCTCTTTCGTAACCTTAGACTCCTTAATCTCCTCTGTCGCCGGCTGCTCAAGCAGCTGGAGGATGATAGGCTTCACACTCTGATCCCAAACATTATCGAGCGCTCTAGACTCGGTGTTGGGACGCATAGAATAGTAGTAGAGGCTGCAGATAGTGCCGATAACTACCCGGCGGTGGTCGTCGTAGAGCTTGCCCGCTCCCCGGCGACGAAGCTGCGAGACCAGAGCCTTGGTCAATATCACAAGCATTTTCGTGGACAGCGTCCGATGCTCGCGCAGCCCCGCATATGCGAGCCGGGCCCAAGCAAAGTTGGCTTCATCCTTGGTGCGGTAGTCGCCGCTATTGAAACACTTCTGGATGATGCGAAGCCAAGGAACAAAGTAGTCCCATCTCTCAGGGGTGCGAATAAAGAGAGTGACCACGCTCCACACTTGTGGCACGTAGGGTGAGTCGTCCTTGTCTTTCGTCATCGCAAGAAGGCAGTTAGAGTAATAGTCCAGGTACTTCTCGTCGTCGACAGTGGCCTGGAACAGATCCAAGACGCGCTGCGTAACAGAGCGCTCACGAGCCAGCGCAAAGCCGGCATCGAGACCTAAGCTGATAGCAGCTTCCCGGATGATGGGCGCCGAGCTCAGCATGTCCGTGAACAGGTCTGGCAGCCAGTCTAGGTGCTGTGCCATGAGCACTTTGTGGTTCTTGACGAGCGTGCGATAGATCATGCAGCGCAACAGCAGTGTGTTGCGGCTCTCCATCTGCTCCTCCATGCTGTGCAATGCCACTACCAGGCGACCAACGCGGTCCGACGTCATCACCTTGGGCGGGAAGTTCTGGAGGCCAACGACGCGCATTAGTGCGCGGAGAACGGTACGGGTGACCTCGACGACCTCGAACGAGCGGATGCAGTGGTCGACGATGAAGACGCCAAAGTCATTGGAGAGGGTCGAAGCAATGGCGGAGAAGCGGAGGAAGGTGTTGAGCAGGTCGAGAGCGGCCAAGACCAAGGTGGAGTCGAGCGTCCCGGCAGGTGTTTTGGCAGAAGTGATATCGCGCTGGATAAACTGCGTAAAGAGGCTCATCTTGCTCTGGAGGGCGATGCGGTCGGGCAGATTGTCCGAGGCCTTCAGGGCGCGAGCGAGCGTGAGGTAGGCATCGAGCTTGAGGTCGCGGTCGGCGCCCGCAAGCTGCTGCACGGTGGAAGCCAGCATATCGGCGATCGACACGGGTGGAGCAGGCTGGGCCGAATCGTAAGAGATCGTTGCCTCATATGAGGTAGTCTTGAGGATGGACTTTGCCGGACGGGAGGCGCTGGAGGACGGGGGGATGATTGCGATCGGAGGCGTGGCACGGGCCTGCCTGGAGGACGAGACGTCAACGTCGCCAAGGTAGATGGGAGGTTCCTGATAGTGAGGCTGTGTTGAGAACTCGACTTTCTTTCGGCTGCCAGTGCTCCCAGTCTTGCTGGCCGACAGGGGAGAGTGTATGCTTGGAGGAGTATGTAAACTGTTTCGTGGATCGAGGAACGAGACCTGTTTCAGAGGGGCCTCGGGTTCATGATTCATCTCCTGTGGTGGTGTGGGTGGTCGTGTGGGAAGAGACTCGAGAAGCCTTGAGGCAGCAGCTTCTGTCGGTCCCATAGCCTGAGCTTGTCGAGACACCCGAGCAAGGGTAGGATGCAGATGAGGAGAAGTAAGGAAAGTAGGAATGCAACAGCTGCACGCCGGATGACAGCGGCAGGCGGGTGTTGGAGATTAAGCCTCTCTGTGCTGGTTCATAACCGCTCGGCCGAGTGAACAAATGCTGGAAAATGGGGTATGCTGGTTTCTAAAGATGCAGCCACGGCTGCGAGATAATACAAAGAGGGAAAGAAAAAAAAGTGTGCGACGGTGTTGGCAAAAGAAACGAGAAAACTGGAAAATGGGCGATTGCTAAAAGATCAGAATACAAAAGAAAAAAACAGAGTTATGTCAAAAGGAGAGGCAATAGAGAAGCGAGGGAGGCCAGTTGAGGTCAGGAGGTTCTTTCGATAAAGGGATGCAAAAACCTACTACAGGCAAGAGGTGCGAAGCAGCCTTCCCGCCTTTCAAATTTCGGCAAAGTTGCTGTCTCTACAGGAACACGCGCATCGAAGTCGCGTATTGCCAATTTACGCGAAAAGGACACCAAATCTGCCCCACAACGCGTTTAGCGCAGTCAGTAATAGTATGCATATCTGCATACACCGTCTAGAGTGCATGCATTGCATATTCAGTGGGCCTGGGCAGGTTGAGCCACACCGCAGGACACACCCCTGGGGAAGAGAAGACGCTATAACAGGCGGGGTGGGGGCCGGCAGTCCTGCACCTTCACCGTAATTACGTGCTGAGAGCCACCTGGAGATGCAGGGCGATACTATACGGGAAACGGAGTGATTCTTGCATGGGATGGTCTATCGCATTCTCGGACACGCTGTCCCTACGAGTACACGTCCTCATAGCTGTTGCTTATTATATGTCTGCCGCTGCATACGCGATACGTTTCATTGGGCGTGACCGACAGACGTGCTCCGTAACAGCAAGGATCGTCCCCTGCTTGCTGCCACCGCCAGGCGTTCTAATCGCGGCTCTGACAGGCGCTAGGGTGCGTCCGACTGGACTTTATGTGTATTAAGTAAGCCGTTTGCCGGTTTAGCTGGGATTCTTAGTTGATCAGGTGTTCTTTCTAGCAAGGATAACCTGCCAGCAGCCAGTTTCAAGGGTCCATCGCCGCAGATCACCGCTATGTCTTCCCCTACCCACCAATGCCAACTTTCCCTTCGCTTCTCGGTGTGTTGCTTTCCCACGACTCTCCTTCCGCGTCCCTTTTTTTCTTTTCTTTTCTTTTCATTCCTTCTCTTCTCATTCTCTCCCGCGCCCCGCCGCCTTTTGGTCTGTCATTATCGCCTTGTGCTCTCAGCTATCGAGTACCAGTGGAAAAGGGGGACTGAAGAAAAAGAATAGAAACAAGGGGGGAAGAAAAAAAAAGAGAGAGATCACGCCTGCACAATTCAGGGCGCAGACACCAAAAAAAGGTTGCAGCGACCAACAGCAAAGCAGCAGAGACAAAGCAAGGCACCAAATAAGAACACAAGCACCGGCCATCCCGACGTTTCAGATCTCTCTGTTCTTTTTCTTTCTTTTCTTCTTTTTTTTATTCCCCGCATTCCAGTGGACACATGTTCCAGCATCCCGCATTGACGTTTCCCTCTGTTCGGCCTGCAGCGTTGTGAAGAGTTCGCCCGCCTAGACTCTCATCTCGCTCCGGCGCAGCGCTTCTCAGCCGCCGCCTCGCTGAGCCTGGTCTGTACACATGGGCGCGGCCAAGTCGACGCTGGTTCTCACCCCCAAACGGATTCACAGCGAGAAGGAGAAGAGACGGAGAACCATGTCCCAGCCCCTGCCCCAAGGCGGCTTGACCGGCACGTGTAAGTACTCATTTTTCCGTCGAGCTTCGTTTCTATGCCCCCTTCCCCCCCCTCAGCCTGAAGAACACAATGCACTGACGTCACGGATCAGCGAAGCTCAAGGCCGTCACCGAGCTGATGCGCCTGCTCACTAGCGACCTGGCGACCACACACATGTCATCGCAACGTGAGTTGACACCTTTTCCACGCGGAAGCCTCCGGCCCCACTCTACTACCTTGCGCCGAACGATTACCCTACCCATCCTGCCTGCCGCATTCCTGCCGACGAAACAAGCAGGGTGGACCTTAGAATACTAACACTGCTCGCTCGCAGAACGAGACGCTGCCCTGGAAGAGCTCAAGATCTACGGCCGAGATACCCGAAATGCGGATCCCATATTCACTAAAGAGGTACAAAAGCGCCACAACAACGCGACGGCTTGATGTCTGTTTCGCTCTGCTGACCACGCGCAGGGCATCGAGACCCTTACAAAACATGCTTTCAACAGCTCGTCAGCCACAACATCGCGCAACGCGCTGCGGTGTCTGGCCAACGCCCTGCTGATAAAGCCAGAGACGCGGCAGATGTTTGTCGACCTCGGCTATGTGACTAAGGCGTGCAGCAAGCTCAAGTCTGGCAATCTGGACAATGAGTTCCTTGTGTCAAGAATCATATTCCTGACCACATACGGCACAAACGTCCAACTCCAAACACTCATCGACCAGCACCACCTGGCCGATGCCATCATTCAGAATCTAACACGGCACGCCAAGCTGTTTACCAGGAAACCTACGAATGGCGGCAGCAGCAGCAGCACGAACGGCAGCGCTGGCGCTGGCAGCAGTGTGGTTGCAAAGGCCAAAGGAAAGGAGCCCGCAAAGGTGGACCCCATGGCCGACATGGCTCTGACCGAGACGGCCAAGCTCCTGTTCAATGTCACGCACTTCTGCCAGGACCGCGTAGATGCGTTCACGCCGGCCATAGCGCCGATCGTAGCCATGATCTGCAAGCACGACACGCCGCAGCCAAAGCCGCTGGAGCCGCCGCTCAGCTCGCTCGTCAACGCCCTCCTGACGCTCAGCCTCTCGAGCAAGGAGGGCGGCGCGGCGCTGTTCCCGCCCAAGGGCGAGACGACAGCTCTGGCGGACCGGCTCGTCCAGCTGCTGGACCTGGCGCTGCGGAAATACAGCGATACAGAGCTTGACCAGGCGGTGCTGCCCCTGGTGACAGCGCTCCGCAAGATCTATGAGCTCGCGCCAGAAGAGAAGGTGCGGCCGGCACTGCGTGCAGGACTGCTGCCGAAGGCGGCGGACCGCAAGAAGGTGCTGGGCCAGGGCAGCAGCTTGGCGGCGAAGCTGCTGCGGCACATGACGAACGCGCTGGCGCCAGACTTTCGCAACGCAGTGGCACACCTGCTGTTTGAGCTGTCGGACAAGGACGCGACCAAGTTTGTGCAGAACGTCGGGTACGGGTTTGCGTCCGGCTTCCTGTTCCAGAACAATGTGCCGATGCCGGAGGGCGCGACGGAAGCGTTCCATGCGGCAGCAGCAGCAGACGGCGGCAACAGGCGGGCGATCAATGCGATCACGGGCCAGTTCATGGACGAAGAGACGGAGACAGACCTGCCGGAGATGACGGACGAGGAGAAGGAGCGGGAGGCTGAGAAGCTCTTTGTCCTGTTCGAGAGGTGAGAATCTCCTTGTTTGGGATATTCTTTTGAGGTGGCTCGGCGTACCAGCTACTTGCCCTGAGGAAGATATGTTGCTCTCTTTTGCTAACATTTGGAAATCTCTAGGCTGAGAAGAACGGGCATCGTGGACGTCGAGAACCCGGTTGCCACGGCATTACGAGAAGGCCGCTTTCAGCAGATAGACGACGACAAACGGGTAGAAGAGCTGGACTAGATGCCTGCCATCTTTGTTTTGTCCCCGGCGCAGCCTGCGCACTACTTTATTTCTGCCAGTCAGCCGTATTTCTTCCCATTTTTTATAAATTGTTTTACTAAAGGCTGGACTTGGGTGGTTTGGCCGTCTGTCTGACCTATCTTTTCGCTCAGCGTTTTTTTTTTAACCCACTTTACTTTATTTTACTTGTTTTGCTAAACGGTCTGTGTATACTATATTTTTGTCACAAGGATATGAGCATAACGGCACTGACGACGACTGGGAGCCAGGTGGCCGTTGCCGAGTGCCACACGTCTGTGTTTTCCATTCCCTTCCAGCGCGGAGGTCTTGTATCAAGATACATAGGATACAAAATATTTGTGAAAGCGAGCCATGCTCGGACATGTGCCTCTGAACTCCAACACAGTGACGCTACCAGGCTGCTCTTTCTGACCGTTTCTGTAACGGTCAGCGGAACAGTCAAACGCATCACACTAACTCGTAGCAAGGGGGGTAGGTTTTAGCAAGCCTATGTACTTGAATACTATGAAGGGATACCAAATCGGTAACTAAAGTCGCTAGAGTATTAAAGTAGCCTGGGATTGTGTGTTGCAGCGACGGACTGTGTATTGCGAAACGCGTCCGCGGCTCTTTGTTCGCCCGCTTCGGATCATCGTATTATCCGACGTCACTGTCGTGTTTAGCTTAATCATCAAACCAACGCGACTTACACACCCTATCATCCCAGCCCTTCTAAAGAACTCACCAATCGACCAAAAAAAGGGTCAGCTTCAGCACGCAGATGCTTCAAGAAGAGGTCCCAGGAAGCGCGAACAATGCCCTTTTTCTTCTCAGGGCATGCCGCTGAGGGGTCCGGCACGCCCAAACCAGCTGCGCCTCCGGTCTCGACCAACGGCTCGGCAGCCTCACCATTGACTCACCTCAATGGCCAGGAAGAAGAGCGCAAATACGGGCCGGCTAGCACAGGCGCCGGCGATGCGTTACCCTACGAGAACTTAGTGGTGAGCGACCTGGGGGCTGGGCCGGCAGGCAGGTCCGTCAGCAGGCGCAGTAGCAGTCGCAGCAGTCTCAGCAGCAATAGCAGCGACAACAGCAACATAGTTCGAGATGCGATTCACGCCTCGGAGATCGTGTTAGGCGGTATTGATGAGTCGCTAAAATATGCCGAGCTGCTGAACGAAAGCGTAGGCATCGCTAGCAACCATGCCGACAGCCAAGACGATAGCCAAGACGATAGCCAAGACGACGGCAAGGACGGCAAGGACGAGGGTGCGGCTGAGACTGGCGAAGAGGTCAAGCCGGCTGCGGACACACCGTCAGAGAGGGCGTCGGCCGCTACGACGCCTATTCCATCTTCGTCAAAGAGAGGTCGCAAACCGGGCTCTCGCGCTGTGACGCCAGCGACGGCGCACCCTGTCGGTCGCGCTGCTGGCGCTGGCGCTGGCGGCCGCGCATCGATGGCCGCGGCCACGCCCGCCAGGACCAGGCGCAGAGTCTCGGCACCCGTGGTCGTGCCAGTGGTAGTTGCGCCCAGCCCTTCACAACATCCCCCATCAGCGATCCGGCGGCCGGCCAAGCGCCAGGCCGTCGACGAGGCCGCGCCGGCAGCCGAGACGCCGCCCGCAAAGAAGAAGCGCGGCCGGCCGGCCAAGTCTGCCACACCGGTAACACCAGGATCGGCGGCGCGCATTTCGGACGCAGCCAAGCCGTCGAGCAAAGCGGCGGGGAGCAGCAGCGGCCGGCCTAGCAGGCCCAAGAAGGCTGAACGCGCGGTGACGACGGCCCCGGCCCCGGCCCAGGCCCCGGCCCCATCTGGCGGAACACGCAGATCGGCGCGAACATCTGCTCTGCCCAAGAGGGCTGTAGCGACAAGAGTATGTGTCCTGTCTTTGTATATCCTATCTTGTTTCTTTCCCTATTATCTCATATCCGTTTGCTAAACTGCCAAAAAGGTTGCCAAGCCAGCAGCCAAGCCAGCAGCCAAGCCAGCGACCACCAAAACAGCCAAGAGCACAGCGACAGGGGCTAAGCGGGGCCGAAAGTCGGCTGTGGCCAAGGCGGAGACCAAGCGCACCTCTGGCGAGTACATTGTCGAGGCAATCCTGGACGAGCGGGTGGACCACGCAACGATGGCCAAAGAGTATCTTCTCAAGTGGGAGGGTTTTCCCAAGGCTAAGAGCACGTGGGAGCCAAGGGCGCACTTGGCGGGGTGCAAGAAGCTTCTGCAGGAGTATGAAAAGGCGAAGAAGACGTGAAATTCGTGATGCTACCTAAAACAGGAGGGGGTGAATCTATGCTGGTCTGGGCTTGGCCCATGGGTTTTATGTTTGTTTTCTTCTTCAGTGGCTGGGTTCAGGTCTGTTTTCTGTAAGATACGTCAACAATTATGGTTACTAAGGGATGGGAGGGAACACTATGGACTTTTATCGGCTTTTTTATTTATTTTTGGCAAAGGGCGGCACGCAAGACGCGGATTCTCAAATCTGACGTCGATGAAATAGAATTCGTTAATATCATAATCGATTATGATATGGTGAATGTTAGCTGCCCGGCCCGGGGGGGCCCCACTCGCCGGTGTTATGTAAGAACGATACGACGGCAAAAGAGGAAGGAGCTTTGGGGTTCCTGATCCATCCGATCGTCAATCTCAAGTCCGGAGTCCAGATTCTGTCTGTAGATTGCACGAACATAAGCGCAATGAGACTGGGAAACTGGACTGCGCTACGAACACGGCCGCGGATCGGCGCCTGCGTTCTAGTGTTGGCAGTGGCCGGACCTTTAGTCTTTGGCCGGGCGGATGCATTGGCGCCGAGCCGACAGCAACAGCAGCATCAACATCAGCAGCAGCAGCAGCAGCAGCCGCTGTCTGCAGATAGCACTGGCAGCCAGGCCAGCAGCCCGTTCGATGCCAATTTCGAGGCTCTCGTCTCCGAGACCCTGGCGGCCTGGCACGTCCCGGGCGTGGCCGTGGCCGTGCTGGACGGCGACGCGACCTGGACAGAAGTAAGAAAGGAAAAAAATGAGAGAAGCAACGACTCGTCGGGCTGCTTTCTGATCCTCTTTGTCTTTTCACTGCCAAACCTTGAGGGAAATCTCAAAAGCACTGACTTGGGACTAACACCATTCCCCCCC
>JRUC01000354.1:0-23792 GCA_000806385.1 Leptographium procerum
GTCTCAGCTCACATCGTATGCCAGTGAACAGCTGGTCGGCTGGGCTGCCGTGGCTGCGGATGTCTTCGCCCAGGATGACGGGATAAGTAGCTGGCTTTGTCGGGTCGATGAGCCCTGCCCGCGACAGGGCCATCGAGGAAGTGGCCATGGCGACCAGCCTCTGTTATTCCGCTGTTCGAGATTTCCGTAGTGTCTGTTACTGTGATGTGTGTTGAGGGGGGTGAGCGAACTGCTCGTACTCGTCGCTGAGAAGTAAAGTCGTATGCCGCCCCGTCAGCCCACCCTCGTGGCGAAGCACGTATTTCGGCGAAACAACGGTGACGGTGCGCCTGTCAAGCAGTAATAGGCGGTAGAGACGCCCCGGTGAAGCTCGGGTAGGGAGCGGAAGAGAAGAAGCCAAAGGCAACTGCAAGAGCGAGATGACAATGTTTGGGAGAAGAAATGCACGAGTAGACGAATCGTCAGAGGCTGGCGGAAGGAAGGCAGGGTGGACGGGAGAGTAGTTCGCCCCGCTGTTTTCTCGTTTATGGACTGGTAGCCCCACTTTTCTGGTCCGGATCCGTGTTTATTCTCACTGGTTCAAAAGCCTTGCGCTTCGTATGTCGGGACGGGCAAGGAGCACGAGCACAGCATGACTACGGTCTACTGTGCGAGCCCAAGATAGTGTTAGTCGTACGAGTGCTCCCAGAAACTCCTACTCTGCATGTTTTGTGTGCCTACCTCTGAGCATGCCGAGCCAGCAAGCCCCATCTCTAGCAGAGCGACTAGGCCGCCCTAGCATTTAGGCCGGCGGGGCCGTCACTGATTCACTAAATTCTACTCGTAGGGCAGGCACAACGGTGTGCTCCCGCGCCCAAACCATTCAGTTCTGGCATGTTTAACGTGCTGGAACTGATTCCACCTGTGAGACTGGCGCTAAAAGTGTCCCTTCTTTCTTTTGAGCGCTCACGAGATATATCGCAAAGTGCACAAGCCGACAGCTGTTTTATTCTCGTTCCGCCCGATAGAATTAAAAAACGTGCCCCTAAAGCATATCGATCGCTAGTGGTAGATAGCGGATGTTATATTGATTCGATTTTTAAGAACGCCAATTAGTCAAATATGGCTGCTTCTAAGATGTCCTGTTCCCGGTATAAATCTGCACGTATCAGAATTAAGCTGCTACCGCCACAGCCACGTCTCCTTCTGATGGTTCTCCTGCTTTCCATGATCTCCTCTTATATTCTCTCTTTCAGTCGGCCAACCGCTCGGCCACGCGCATCTCCAAGCCCTCGAAGCTGCCGCGCCGGCCCCAGTTTCGCGGCTGGCGCTTGAGAAAGGCGCCCACGGCGCCCAGGTAGCCCTCGTGGCGCAGGAAGTAGGCCTGGCTGGCGCCCTTGCTCCAGAACTTGATGGCGTAGCTCAGCGTGTTCATGGTCTGCGGGTGGCCGCGGATGAAGGAGCCGCCAAAGTAGATGCTGGACAGTTGGTGGATCTGCGACTGCAGGTAGGCGATCTGGCCAATGTTGTTGCTGATGGCGTACAGCAGCGACCGGCTGATGTCTGCCGCCGAGAAGCGAGTGTTGCGTGCCGACGCGGCCACGCGGCCGTCGCTGGCGATGGGGTGGGCGTTAGCGTTGGCAGTGGCAGGGTGGCTACCGTCGCTGTCGGGCGGCAGCAGCGTGTCCTCACCGCAGCCGAGGCCGTCCTCGGCGGCAGACTCGGCCTCGTGCTTCATGCGGAAGACCTTGCCAAAGGAGCTGGCGATGGCGGTGGCCTTGAGGCCGATCTTGCCGTAGTCGGTGCCGTAGATGTCGCCGACGAGCATGTCGACGCGGGAGTTGTCGCCGTGCGAGGCCATGTCGAGCATCTCGTCAAAGGAGCGGGCGCCCGTCAGCAGCGAGAGCAGGCCCCAGAGCGTGCCGCCGCCGAGCGACGTGCCGCCGACGCGCTCGTACTTGTGCGGGCCCGACACCTTGAGCATGGAGACGCCGGAGCCGATGTTGACCAGCATGTAGGGGTAGATGTCGTCGGTGGGCGTGGCAAAGTGCATGGGGTCGGTCTCCGAGTAGGTGAAGACCTCGCGGGGGATCTCGGTGATGAAGAAGTCAAGGCCTGGGGTGGGGGTCAGTAATCGAGCAGAGAAAGAGAGGAGCAGAAAGAGGAAAAAATGAATAGAGATAGGGTGGATGGAGTTCACGCACCCATGATCAAACACTCCATCTCGTCCTCGCTGTGCACGTCGGTGCCCATGCGGGCCTTGACCAGGTCATAGTACTTGTAGGCACCGCCGCCCGTGGCCATGACGCACAGCTCGCCCAGGCCGGACCCGTTGGTCTCAATGTGCCGCTCCTTGAGGTCGACGAGGAAGGAGATGCAGTCGTCGATCTTGTCGGTCTCGAAGCTGATAAAGTTGAGCCGGCCGCCGGGCTCGGACTCGGCCTCGCGCGAAAAGTACACCACTTTGGCCAATGTTCCTCCGATCTAATCTGTCCGTCAGCTTTTTGTCTCTCTTTCTCATTTTCCTTCTCTCCCCGTCTCTCTCCTTCTCTCTCAGTTCCTCCTCCGCCCCAGCACTCACGTCTACGGCAATGTGCGACACAACGGCATGGTGGTTTGGCAGCCGAATGTCAAAGGTTGTGTGCTCAGACGGCGAGTGCGCCCGCGCGTCCTTGGCAGAAGCGGCTGGTGATGCCGACCGCGCCCGCCCGTCTTCCTCGACGATGAATGCGCCCTTGACGTTGATGCGCACCGACCCCGGCCGCGCAATGGTGCTGTCAATCTCCTTGGTCGATGTGAACGTGCGTGGACGCAGGCCGACCACGCTGGCCGACGTCGGTACTGCGCCATCGGTCTGTGTTGCCTTCGGCTGTGTTGTTTCCGGCTGTGCGGCTTCGTCCTGTGCAGCTTCTGGCCGTGGCACCTCCGGCTCGGGGACATCCGTGGTGGAGAAGTCCCTGGTCGGCTGCAGTGCTGTAGGCGTCAGCAGCGCGCCGCCGTCGTCTGCGTCGTCTTCTGGGGCAGCCACGCACGCCCATGACCGAGCTGTCCCGGCATGGGCCGCCGCCACGGCCAAGTCAAGCTCGCGGTCGGACATGGCAAGCAGAGGAAGCTCCTGTCGCGGTGCAGATGGCCGTCTAGGTGTGGATGGAGGGTTTCTGGGGTTAAAGAGGGGCTAGCTGGGAGCTCTTGTGGTCTGTCGAAAAAAAAGAAAACACAAAGAGGGCCAGCAGCTCAGAGGAGGAAGCTCGCAGTCGGCGCAGGAAGAGTGCGTATATGCGGCGGCCTGCACGGCATGCTGTAGCGAGGCTCGGCGAAACGGCAGGCAGCGGCCGGGCTTCGGCTGCTCTCGTGCTGTGGGAGCGTTGGGGGAGTCGGGTAATTAAGCTGGAGCTGCCCTCGGCGTCTCTGCGTCTTTTGCGCCAAACCAACAGGGTCGCTGTGCCTCGGTCTCGACCCCACAGTGGGCAAAAGCAGCTGCAAAGGCGGATATTCGAGTTCTTGTCGGGGGGAAGGTCGCAATTTTGTCAACGGTTTCCTGCAATTGCTTCGCCAGTGGCCGTTCGCCCGGATGTGTTAGGGAGGCTGCCGTCTTGCTTTGATTTGTCGTTGCCTCCTGTCGTACTGACAAGTACTGCGCAGATATCCTCATGGCGCATTTTTTTGTGCTCAATTACGGAGTAATCCATTATTGCTGCGTAATTACTCCGTACCACAGTAAAGTGCGCTGTGGGCTCCGTATTATGGGCAGCTTCGTCCTTATTAGCGTACTTTCTGCCTTCACCCCTCCCCTCTCTCTCCCCATTTTGCCTCGGGCTGTCACATACGGATTAGTCACCCCCACACTTCTGCTTCTGCTTACTCATCCTGCACATGCTATTCACGCATCCTAGGACGGCGGGCGCATTTGCGGCTGCGAACTCGCCTGTCATCTCGTGTCGGAAAAGGAGCTGTCCTGGAAGATCGTGCATGCATAGACATGGCTCAACCACTTACTGTGCGGAGCGCACGCAGACACGGCACCTGTAATTGGACATGGTAGCTGCATTTTAGTGGATCCCAATTTGGGGCCCCGGCTTTTGAGATCTCCTCGGCCGTTAGAACAAATGGGGGCTAAACATAATTGAGGAAAGTATCGTACAGACAGAGATATCATGCCATTGGTGCTATGCCAGCTTTGACAGGATATTACCCGGGAAAATTTGCTTCCCGAAGTTTTATGGACTTGTAGGAACCCTCACATGGCACTCGCTTCAATAAACTTTGCTTGAATGAGCCATATCGATAACGCCATATTCAAATACCATTGTCCTTATATGTCCTGCTTACTCTTGTCCGTTGGTAACAGGAGTTCCTTCTGCGGCTGGTTGTGGTGCTTCTCAGGTTACAAATAAGCCACTCATGTTAAAAAATATGTATGTACTGCTAGATTTTGCTCGTAGACAAGTAGCAGCACAAAAAGAAAGAAAATGGAGACTGCTTCGAATTTTTTTTTCCTCCAATTGTCTATCTGTTCAGTCCAAATGTGTGCTATGGACTGCAGCACGTCTAAATAGTGTAGAACTGGCCGTGGCCCTCCTTCAGAGTCATGTCCAGCGGCAACAGCGCAGCTCTCTCCACGAACTGCTCGCCGAAGTTTTTGAGGCAGTACGTAGCCACCATGTCGATGCCTGGTATGTTAGTATAAACGGTCCATAGTGCTGAGGGGTGGTGCAAAAAGAAAACCAAAAAAACTAGTGACGAGCCAACTCACCGGCACCGGCCCCCCCGGCCGTCCAGAGCTCGCCCTTGCCCTCGCCATCATACTTCTTGGGCGTCACGACCCAGCGCTGGTCCTTCCAGTCCACGGATGGGGCAATCTGCTTGACCACGGGCAGGTACATGCGGTTCGTTGTGGCCGGGAGGCCGTCGAGCAGCCCGCTGGCCGACAGCCACACCGAGCCAGTGCACGCCGTCATGAACACGCGCGTCCGAGGCCAAGCCTCGCGCATGAAGCGCAGGGACGCCTCTGGGCGGTGTGTGGGAAACGGACCGCCGATCAGCACAATGTCGAGGTCGCGCGGGCAGGTGTCGTACGTGACTGTGGGCAGGATCTTCATGCCGCACGAGACATTAAACGGCTCCAAGGTCGAGGACACAAGGTGGAACGTGACATCGATGGCCTGGGCGAGCAGTGGCTCAAACTGTGGGTCGGCTTTGGCCATCTGGCCGATTGTGTCCGTGGACAGCAGCCCAAACATGTCGATAGTGGTGATATCGCTGAGCTGGACCTCCTCGAGGAGGACGGCGATGGCCAAAGACTTGGGCGACATGGCTTAAATGGGGGGGATCTGGAGAAGTTGAGAGAGTGTGTGTGTTTGTGTTATACTGCAACTCGAGTGTGATGATTGATACCCGTTCTATTGCTCGTTATGGTTCTTCTCTCATTTATATACAAATCACACAGACCAGACCTGAGTTCCTGATCAATAAATCTCAATGGCCGAGGCCAGTTGCAAAATTCTGAAGCATGCAGCAAGCATGCAGCGGTGTTACATTAGAGCCGAACTCATTTCTTTGAGACATAATGAAAACGTATTAACTTGCTCATGTTTCGTGGAAGCCTGGTGGGAATTAGGCAGCAGTATTTCATCTGCAGACAGACAACCGTAGATGCTTGGCGTGCGGCTTCACACAATGGAAATAAGCCGCTCGGAAGATATTGCCGGTAACCAAATCTGTTTCTTATGCATAGTTTACCCGTCTCCTCTTTCGTTTTTGAGTATAGTCCTGGGCTAGCCCTGATCTTGCATTTCGAGCCGCTTTGTAGTGTCCGACTTGTCTAGTCTATGATTGGCTGATATACGCACATGGTGGATGAATGTCTCGTCGTACAATTTGTAGCGGTTGTATGTACCTCACCTCCAGCCGTTCAACATCCACAATAGCGGTACAAGGCATAAATCTGTCATGCATCAGCATCTCATCTGGGCCAAGTTCGGCTCCGTTCACCCCGTCATTTCTCAGACTAACGTCATTGTTTGATCCGGTGATGTCCGAAATAATCCGTGCGATATCGTCCTTCGAACCACCAGTGTCGCTTAGGTCAAGACCTCTAGCCCAGTCCATTACTTCGACGCTCATTTTCCTTCCTATTGGCGAGCTAACCTCATTTTGTTTTCTTGGCAATGGCCTGATACACGATCTCGTGCATCTGCTCAAAGACGTCGCGGTACTTGCAGCCTGCCAGCCAGCGGTCCGTCATGACGTATAACATGATTTTGCAGTCTGAGAGGGGTCTGGAAAGGCTAGGAAGATGCTCTGGGGCGAGCCGTTCGCAATATAGCAATGTGAGACCTAGCGGCGATATTTTTAGCTGTTATAGTGAAATACGGGTTAAGATAATTGGAAAACGAGCCTGCAAGGAAGATACCTTGAAGGGACACTGGCGAGTAGCTCATTTGGAACAGACGGTGTAGGCGTTTATATCCTTCACAGATGCCGGCTGCTGCTTCAGCACACAACGAGAGGTACTGCGGGTTAATGGGGTCGCTAAGAGCTCGGCATAAAGCAAGCTCCTGAGGGATCTGTAGTAGGAGATCAACTATGGAGGTTAGCTAGCGGAGAGAACCAAAGTGCTGGGAAAGACATGAAAGCAAACAAATATGTCTAATCCGTATAAAGGCCTGTTGGTTACTTCGTCCACTTTGTAGTAGTGTGACGGTATTGCCTGCTTCCAGGCCGACAGCTCGCCTAGAAATTCCTGGACAGCACCTGCTGGAGTAGCCGTCTGCCGACCAGCACGGTTCATTGTCACATCGATCCTGCTACGAATTGCTCTGAGCCGCATAAAATGTACAAATATTGTGAGTGATGTTAGTGGGTCGGCAGGGCTACCCGTCCCATTGCGCGCTGCTTCCTTCAGGGTTTGGAGGTAATCCACTTTTCGTCTACGTCGACAGGAAGCTAAAATTCATCTTGCGCGTGCATAATGAGACCTACCATGCACCCGGCTAACCAGGAGTCCTGAGACAGTACAGAGCCATGAGAAACAAGTAACGAACAGAACGAGTGTCTCGAAGGTGCAGCATCGCGTCCATCTGATCTAACGCGGCCTCGTAATACTCCTTTGCAAAGATATCCCCGTGCTTCTCCAATTTTCGATGTGTCAGCTTTGTAAGATGCAACACAGCCTAGCTGTACGTACTAGCTCGAGATATCTGCCGCTGTTTGCGTATACGAGATGCAGTATGCTTTGATCGTCAACATCGAGCTCATCTCTCCTTGCATGCATCTCTCGAAGGCGAGGCGTATGTATTACCGGGTGTCTGACAGCAAGGTGCTCTATCTAGCCATCAAAAAGCCTTGTTGCAACTGCTGGAGTCACAAACATGTGGCCCATTAATCGCAACAATTTTGCCCTGGGAATGGGCAGTGACTGACCGTCCCTTGCGTGCTACTTGGGTGGCTCTGCGTAAACTCCCCTTCGTATGTTGGAGCCTAAGATACAGCCTACAGAAGTCCTCGACTCGATGCTGGCAGTACTCGTGCCGCTCACACTGGACAGCATGCCACGTATGGCAGCAGGTACAGCATCGATGTTATCATTGGACCTTGCTTCTTGGGGCTGAAGCGGCAATATTCGGTTCCAGTGGTTATTAGCGGCGTTAGCATAGCCCATGTTGGAAATTACAGCCTCCAGCTCGGCGACGCGAGCTTCGAGGGCATTGATGTAAAATTGCTTTTCATCACGGCTCGGAGCCTCCTTGGGCTTGTAGCGGCAGCGAACCCCCAGCCGGGAACAAGTCAAGCACGAGTTGGGTGCCCCGTCACACTGGATGATTTATCAGCTACAATGCCTGTTCGTGAATTAGACGAGGGCATTTGTCTGACTTTTGCTTTCGGGTGCGACATCGTAGACAAGCCATTGCGACCCTAGAGCGCTTCAGGGGTGGGCTGTTGTGATCCGACTCCTCTCCAGAGCTTCTGCTCTCAGACTGCAGCAGTCCTTGGCCTGTGGATGGCATTGTGGGGAAATGGATAGTACGGAGGATATCAAGCCGGGCTTGGGGACGCTGAAACGCGAAGGTTTATTGCAGCAAAGCTTGCATGGAGCGAGTATGTATCAAGAGGTCCAAACCGGAGTGGGAATGTCCGTTTTAGCCCTCTTGTGGTACTTGCTTATAAAAGGTTGCTTTCAGTGAAGAGGCTCGTTCTGTCGGAAGGTATACATAGTGTAATATAACAAGAATGAATAACAGTGGGGTCCTCACCGACACGCTCGAACACGGTAAAAATCCTCTTTAATCTCTCCTCCTCTTTCTGCATGAGCTGATTGCAATCATCAATGCGGCCTTGCATAACCCATCCGGGTGGCCTGGCTGCAAAAGTCGGTCTCGACTCTACCGCATTCTAACGTGCGCTATATTAAAACCTATCTTATGGTGTGATTTGCTGTTCTTGCTAAAACCATGGGGGAAAATGCCGTCAATGAACGACCGAGCCGCCTTAGACGCATCTTCGGACACCGTCATGCGCCGCCGCCTTCAACGCAGCCTACAGGTAAGAGTCAGATAGTGAACGGTGCAGTACCGGGTACCAAAGCTTATATATTCTAGCTGGAGCTCCGTCTCCCGAGCAAGGAGACGAATCCTATTATGAAGCCTCTCCCGGCAACACACACCCTCATCCGGGTCTAACCCCTGTCGATGCCGATACAGAAGGCGAGGTGACGCCTACAACAGTTGCTGGTGCCAAAGGTAAACAGCCAGCCACGATATCTGAACCTGAAAGAAGGAAACCGAAGCTATCCGACGATAACGGGGAACACGGGACGGAAGAGCCCCCGTCAGCGACCCGATCTTCGGAGAAGGGAATATCGCAGGAGCTCTGGGACGCTGCTTTTGACAGCGTTGAGAGTGACGAGCAAAGTTTGGTCCAGTCTTACCTGAAGACACTGGAGGCTGTTCTCAAGGCCCAGACTCCGGAGCTGTCCGCTTCTAATGCCGACATCATCGTGGCTGAACTGAAAGACAAGAGAAAGCGGCAGACATACCTGAGACAGTTGGTGGAGGAAGGTCAGGCAAAGATATCCACGCCGTCAAAGATCACAAACGGGGTCGGTGACGTTGCTCAGTTCATTCTCTCTGCCAAAGGTATGATCGATGTAGCCGTCCAGAATATCCCACAGGCTGCGCTTCCGTGGGCCGGTGTCTGCATCGGATTGCAGGTGAGCCGGTCCTTCTATCGCTGCCCGACTTTCGTCTAATAGCTTGATAATCACCCCCCTTAGATCTTATTGAATCCAGCGCTAGCAACAAAAGCAAATCTTGACGGTATTGCGCACGTCGTCGCTAGAATGAACTGGTATTGTGCCATCGCCGAACATCTGCAAAAGAAAGATTGCATCGACGAGGCTTTCGAGTCCGTCCTTCCCGAGCTAAAGGCGAAGACCGTTGCACTCTACAAGGCTCTCCTCATGTATCAGATGAAAAGCGCGTGCTCCTACTACCGCAATCAAGGTCTCGTCTTCCCTCTACGGCCTTGTGAACTATGACGACTGGGATGACGACCTGAAGATGGTCACAACTGCCGAAGACACTCTCCAGAAGGACATAGACCAATACTACAGAATCCATGCCAAGGCTGCTCTGGCGCAGCTCGCTAAGAGTGCAGAGGAAATGCAGGGGCTGCTTGGGGACATTCGCTAGACCCTCCGAGAATTCGTTGCCCTGCAGAAAGATATGGAACTGGGTAATGCGGACAAGCAGTGCCGCTGGGACCTGCGCGTTATCGATCCGAGGGACGATATTGAGAAGCTCCAGAGCAAAAAGGACTACCTCTTCGACGGAGCATACAAATGGATCCTGACCACAAAGCAGTATGAGGCCTTCACCCAATGGGACAACGACCAACAGGGCACTGGCTCGTGTCGATTATTGTGGATAAAAGGAAATGCTGGTACTGGAAAAACAATGCTTATGATCGGAATCATTCGCGAGCTCGAGAATCAGCCCATCGTCCTTGAGCCATGCCTCTCGTATTTCTTCTTCCAAGGCACCGACACGACACTAAACACTGCAACAGCTGCCCTGAGGTCTCTAGTGTAGATGCTGCTTGTGAAACAGCCGAACCTGATCTCGCATCTGCGAGAGAGATACAGCAACTCTGGACCGCATATCTTTAAGGATGGGAATGTATTCTTCGCCCTCTCTGAAGCGTTCAAAAGCATGTTGAAGGATCCCTCCCTGCTGCGGACTTATTTTGTGCTTGATGCTCTCGACGAGTGCAGAAAGGATGGCCTGGATAACATCATCCGCCTCATCTCCATCTCTCTCACGCTCTCAAACAAGATAAAGTGGCTCGTTTCTAGCCGTCTGGAGGTGGTTTTTTACGCCAAGCTGGAGAACAAGGTAGACCTAAAAACCCTGCTCGAGCTGGACGCCCAAACTCTTGAGGCCCCAGTCAACGCGTATATCGACCACAAGCTCTCCGCACTGTCGGCAAGGATGGCTATGACGATGGCGATGTTATGGTGCAGGTGGCAGAGGCGGTCCGTCAACGGGCTAAGAACACATTTCTCTGGGTGGCTCTCGTTTTCAAGGAGCTTGGTTCCGTGGACGGCTGGGATGCCGTGGAGACCGTCAAGAAGATGCCTCCTGGTCTGTTAGAGCTGTACCGTTACATGTTGAGCAAGATCGAAAGAGAGAACAAATGGGACCTGCAACGTTGCAAAAACGTGTTGTCAGCAACATTCCTTGCGTACCGGCCACTGTCTCTCCCAGAGCTTTCTGCAATTGCTGGGTTACCAGCGAAAATGGATCCAAGAAAGATGGTAGAGAAATACGGCTACTTTTTAACAATCGAGGCTGGATCGGTTTCTCCCATCCATCAATCAGCTCAGGACTACCTTCTTGACGAGGGAGTCGATCAGATCTTCCCGTCCGGTGTCGGGAAAGGACACTATAGGATCTTCTCAAGGTCGCTGGAGATCCTTTCCGAGACACTCAAACGCGACATTTACGGGCTCTGTGCACCGGGATTCGCTATTGAGCAAGTTATCGTGCCAAATCCCGATCCGCTCTCCACTGCTCGGTACTCGTGCATCTATTGGATTGAACACCTCTGTGAGTGGCTCTCTAGTACAACATTGGGGTCAGAAGAGCTACAGGATGATGGAAGTGTTCACACCTTCCTGAAGAACAAGTACCTCTACTGGCTCGAGGCTCTTAGTCTCCCTAGAAGTATGTCAGAGGGTGTCGTGGCAATACTGAAGCTGGATAACGTGGTGAGTATTAATCGATAGCTTTAGCATCCTTAGCATTCAAGCTGTGGACTAACACAATTTTAGGGGCACAAGAAGGGACTGCAATTGTCAGACCTCGTCACGGATGCTTGGCGGTTCATTCTGTTCAACAAGCCAATTTTGGAAACTGCACCACTTCAAACATATGCGTCAGCGCTCATATTTAGCCCACATCACAGCAAGGCGAGAAAGCTATTCAAAGCCGAAGAGCCCGATTGGATCACAGTAAAGCCTGCCGTGGAAGCAGATTGGAATGCGTGTCTTCAGACTCTTATGAGCGTTGGCCAAGGTTCTTTGATAGCTTTCTCGCCAGACGGAAAAAAGCTTGCATCCAGCTCAACTTATGAGACAATCAGGTTGTGGGATGTGACCTCTAGTACCTGCCTCCAGATTCTCAGGGGCCATGAGGGTTTAGTGAGGTCGGTAGCTTTCTCGCCGGACGGAAAGCAGCTTGCATCCGGATCACTTGACAATACTGTCAAGGTGTGGGATGTTACCTCGGGCGACTGTCTCCAGATTCTGAAGACTGGCTTTCCAGTCATGTCTCTAATATATTTCCCTAAAGACTTACTACTTTCTTCGACTTTAGCCCGGTCTGTTGTGATCTGGGATTTAGCCTCCGGCCACGCACGCCATTACTTAGTATTCAAAGCGACTCCGCCACTTCGGCTGCCTTTTCTCCTGATGGCAAACGACTAATTTTGAGCCTTGCTAAAGGTACGATTGAGCTTTGGCACGTTTCCTCAGGAGCATGCATCCGCATATTTACAGGCCACAAAGAACGGGTAACGTCGGTAATTTTCTCGCCAGACGGCAAGCAACTTGTATCCACCTCCTCACGCGATGGCACCATCAAGGTTTGGGATGTGACTTCGGCCAAGTGCACATATACGATCCCGTCTAGGAAACCATATTTGAGTTTCTCGCTAGCATTATCGCTAGATGGCCAATTGGTAGCCTCGACAACAGACGATTCCAACATCAAGATATGGGATACATCCTCTGGAAAAGAGCAGATACTCCGGGGGCACAGCATGGATGCCACGTTTCTCGCCTTCTCGCCTATCAGCAAGCTCCTTGCATCGGCCTCGGATGACGGCACTATCAAACTCTGGGATGTTACCTTGGGCCTGTGTGCTGAGATATCTGATGGCTATAGCGCTCTAGTTGACTCGGTAGCCTTTTCATCTGGAAGCAAATACCTTCTGTCGACTGGAGATGACACTAAGCTCTGGGATGCTGCCTCAGGAAAATGCATCAAAACATTCAAGGGCTTTTTCCGGGCGAGATTTTCGCCAAATGGCCGGCAGCTGGCATTTTCTGCACACAATAGGGTCGAGCTCTGGGATATAATCCTAGACAGAAGAATAAACATTATAGAGACCAACGCCTCGATTTTTTCATTGAGCTTCTCACCGGATGGCAACAATTTAACACTAGCCTTAAAGAGCGTTGTCATGATCTTGGATACGACTACAGGTACATGCAAGCACATGCTGAAAGACCACAAAAGCAAGGTTCTCTCTGCCGCCTTTACGCAGGACAGCAAGCAGCTTGCATCATCTTCGGCTAATACGATCAAAATATGGGATACGGCTTCCGGCTGCTGCACCCAGACACTCAAACTTCTTTGCAGAATGCCTTATTCGGTAGTCTTTACCCCAGATGGCAAATTAATCACCTCGATCTCAGACTCTTGGGTTGACCTTTGGGATGTCACCGTGGGGAAATGCATTCGATCGGTCGTGAACCGTGGCGCCTCCACAGCTGCTTTCTCGCCAGATGGTGAGAAGCTGGCATTACCGGGTAGTGCACTTATACTCCTGGATCTCGCCTCGTGGAAATGCGCACAGGTGGGAAGCTTTCACTTCATTCCATATGGCTTATCATTTGACAGTAATGATAGCAGCCGCTTGCTCACCGAAGTTGGGTATATCGCCACGCCGTCGGTTTTACATGAGTCTCTGGAGTCAGTCACTGTGCAGCAGGCACGACGATTAGGGTATGGTCTTAGCAAAGACCTGTCCTGGGTCACCCGTGATGGACAGAACGTCATGTGGCTGCCTCCACAGTATCGACCTGTCGAGTCTGTGGTGTTAGGTTGGAGTATTGGTATCGGCTGTCAGTCGGGTCGGGTTATGGTTATGCGTTTTTTCGCCAGATTTGTAACGACAGCCGGCACGTCTTGACTGTACCACTTTTGCAGGTCCAAATGTGCCATTCACTGGCAGCTTCACTGCTGTAACAAGTGTATTTTTGTCTCAAAGACAGCCACGTTTCCCCACCAGTTGGGTGCATTGGCACCGGGCAGTTTCAAGCAGAAAGGACGAGTATTGTGGAGATCAGCAGGCCGGAGTCCAGCGCCGAAGATGTGAGGTGGTTATACTGCAGTCACCATCCGAGCGAGCGGGCCTTCATGTAGCTGTTGAAAAAGTAGCCGACAATCGACCAGCCTCCGTAAGAGTAGACCGTTACCGGGGGGATGGAGCCAATGCCACCAAAGACGTAGGAGTCGTGACGAGCCGAAGAGAGCTTCTCGGCCATATCCGAGTAGCTAGGTAGACCAAAACGGTGAGCCCGGCACCTATGAGGAAGAACCAGAAGAGAGTGCCGTACGAAAATGCGCGACTGGTCCGACTATGCCAAACAGGATGAGGTTTGTAAAGTACGTTCTAGCCCATGTTCAGGCTCTGAAAGAGGCCAAAGTAGCTGAATGTTGTGAAGATCAGCATGGCGATGGGGTGGCCGTGCTGCAGGTAGCCGATATCTAGCTCTGCTATGACATTGTGTTCTATCTGCAACTTTGTTGTCGCCTGAATCAAGCCGGCTGGGATAAAGAAAATGACAACAAGCAGGATTGTGATAGGATTCAGTAGCACTTCATCTTTGTCTCTCAGACGAGCCGCGCTGTCTCCGTTGACCTTCTCCGCTGGCGGCTCGTCCTGTTCGTCAGGCAGATTAGGATTCCACGTGCGATAGTGTTTGAAGGTGATGGGGCTCCATGCAAATAGCATCTATGGATGATAAACTGACTACTTTAGGTGGTGCCACTATGGCCACACCATCCTTGCCTACGTCAGCCATCGTCCCCATAGTAGAGATGTCTACCTAAGTCGTGCCATAAAGAGTAAGGAGATAGGAAGCAAAGGCTTGCCAGTACATATTTTCCCCCATGTATGCATAGGCTGTGACTTATAAAGAAATAAGGAATCGGCGATGACGACGCTGCCCTCAACATGATCGTGCAAAACAAAGCACATGTCCCAGAAAGGAAGCTGTGATAAACGAATGACACGAACCATGCAAAGGCCCACACCTGATAAGAATCTATCGGCGCGGCGGCAGCAGTTTCCCGACCGCACAGGATCCTTAGTCTCACCGCTATGCCAAATGTGGAGGGTCCTTAATTGACGTGTTTCTGGCACGTGTCGTGATCAAAGGTCCCATACAAGATTAGAAGAATCGACGGGCTCGACAGCACTAGCTTCCCACCTACTTGTACCACTCAGGTACATACGCAGTGCTTGTCTAGCCACCAATAGACGCCTTGGCGCAGCGTAGCACTCGTATATAATCTCATAATCTACTCATGTATCGTTTTTTCCTGCTGACAATACTCAATATTTTTTCTTCCTTTCCAACCACACGCCGTCCTGCGCTGGCTTCCCGCCCCTCGTTCGCAATGACACTTATCCACATTGCCGACGGCCCCGACGGCCCTCGTGCCATTCGTTTGTCAATAACCCCATTGTTCGATATGGGCGATCCATCTCATCAGCCCCGCTACCTCTCTATTGTCATGACATTTCGGTCACTACATCTCAAGCAGGGCGACTTGCTTGTCACCTTACCAATCATTATCGGGAATGTCCCTAGTCAGAACTACGGCAAGGGCGCACTCCAAGTGTCCGATGACTCCGGTCCACTAGAACTTGCTGTCTCCGACGTCGACAATGAGCGCATGTGGACCGTTCAGAGGGCCACGTGTGGAAACATTGTTTTTCAGTTTAAGGCTCTGCCCCGGGCTGTCGACTCGGATACCCCCCCTGGGCCCAGGGTCGATCTTCGAGAGCAGTTTGGCGGTCTTCTGGGCGTCGGTTCAAGCTTTCTGCCTCTGCCACGAGATCCAGACATGATCAAGCAATACCGGTTCACAGTTGATTGGGACCTTAGCCGGTCGCCTGACGGGACCCGAGCTGTTTGGTCTCTTGGGGAAGGGGTCGGTCCCTTTCAACGAACTGGTAGCCTTAGCATGCTTCAAGACTCTGTTTACGGCGTCGGGCCAATCCGGAGTTATGTCGACTCCAGCGTGGATTCTTCTGGGGCCTTCTTCAACGTCTTTTGGTTTGGCGACCCCGTTTTTGACGTTGCCCAGCTGGGCAAGGACACGCAGGGGATGTTTGCAAAGATGTCCAGGTTCTTTGGCGAGACCCCGTCGGAGGAGAGTTCATACCGCATCTTCCTGCGTAGCGCTCCGCGTGGAATCGGTGGCATGGCATTCCAAAGGAGCTTTGTGTTCGAATACGACAAGGATATCTTGCGCCTCGAGAATGTCATGTTCCCCACTCTTGCTCACGAGATGGTTCACAACTGGCCTCTACTAGGGAAAGAAACAGACGGATCGAACCAAGAGCTGGATATGGGTGACGAGAACTGGTATTCTGAGGGTATGCCCCCTTTTATTCCCCACAAGAAAGAAACCATGATACGGAGTAGACGATATGCTAATTACTCGCGCAGGTGTTGCTACCTATTACCAAATGATACTGCCATACCGATTCGGCATACGCGACGAAAACTATCTCCTTGGAGAACTTAATTCGTCTTTGAGTGGATACTATACAAATCCGCTCATCAAAATGACTAATAAAGAGGCTACAAGGCGCTCTTGGGAAGAGCCTAATGCCCTGAGACTGCGATACAACAGAGGGTTCACGTATCTGCTGAAAGTCGGCGCGCAGGTGCAGGAGAAGTCCGCCGGGAAGACATCGATTGATAGCATAATTTACGAGCTGCTAGAAAGAAAGCGGACTGGAAAGTCATACAAGCTCAAGGACTGGTTGACAATCATCCAGCGTGAACTTGGCCAATCCGGAGTCAACGAGTATCACGACATGGCCAACGGACTTCTTGTCGTTCCGCCTACCGATTTCCTACCCTCGGAGTACAAAATGAAGCTCGTTCGACAGGACCAGGAGATATTGGAGTTTGGGTTCAATGGCGATTCTATCAATAATAGGAGAATACAGGGGCTCAAGCCAGGCAGCAGAGCAGAACAGGCCGGCCTACAGGAAGACGACAAGATTCTGGAGAGCAGTTTCTCCTGGGAAGTCGGTGACAACTACGAGGCGAAAATGAACTTGACAGTACGAAGAGAAAACGGAGCATCACCTCGCGTTTTAAAGGTTTCCTATTGGCCGCGAACCTTTGAGAAAGCCGAGTGCTACCAAGTTGTCCAGATAGAAAACTAAGACTTGAATTGTAAAATAACGTTGCCACGACGTTGTCAAAACTACCCAAAACCTGAATACAGTTTGCCCCCTCTAACCTCCATCATGTCTCTAGAGGCAGTCCGGGCCCGGACTATTTCATTGTGTCGGTGAATAGCTTGTGTAGGCGATCAGTGAGCACTGATGGTTTAACAAAGTGATATAGATCACGGTATGTCGAGAAATTTGGGATGGGCCTCACGAGCTCCACCAAACAGAAGCTTGATGCAGCTGTTGAAAGTTGCCAAAGCCGGCTTTGCTTCTGCCCAATGACATACGCGTAGGATGTTAATCAGTTGTTTAGTGTCCAAGCACAAGTAATTGTCGTTAATAGGCCGGCCTTCAACTACCGTCATCGCTTGTCTCCTGAGGCCTTCTTTGCTACCTGCTGGTTGCGTTCTTTTCCCTTCTAAATAGAAACAAGCTTGCTTAATCCTGCTATGTTTCTCACCATCCACAGCAGTGACTAGATGAGCAAAAGTAACCATGATCTCATTGCCACATAAGTTAATTTCCAGCAGCCCGCCAATGGCAGCGTCTTTGAATTGCGCACCAACTCACAAGGTCATTATATGAGGCGTTCATTCAAAACGGTTCCTGGAGGCAGAATGTGCTCTCTGAGTGGTCTCTATAAATATAAAAAGCAACGAAGGGTCCTAGAGGCCTGTCCCCTCCTCGTTGAAATCATACTTTCTATTACATCAAACCGCTCTAATTCAAATTATTTAGAACCGGACTAACCAAAACACATTCAGACCATACGTTAACAACATGACGCATAATCTCCCTGTCGGAATTCTTCGTTCCTACGTCAACATCGGGAACACTGGTCTAGTCGGCCCCGAGGTGGTGGACTTTGCTGATTTCGCATCACAGGAGGCAATAGGCACGAATCTGCTATCTGGAAACTCTGCAGTGGCAATTGTCTCGCCACGTGGTTGCATCATGGCTCAAATCACGATGCAGCCGGTGGTCGCAGCGGACGATCCATTTGCTGCAGAAAACTACGTCCACATGTTGATGGAGGACGTCCAAGTCTTCTACCAGACCTTTCGCGCCAAGCTCGCAGGAGCAAGTGCCTACATTATGTGCGGAAAGACCCAGGGCGAGATGAACTCGCCTCGGCTGGTGCAGGTCATGCAGACGTGCTTCCGAGACATGGGCCTGGAGCCCATCATCAATACCTACGACTTTCCACCAAGGATCGGGCGGCCTGCAGCGGCAACGGTTGTCGTCATTGCGCCGAATACGCAAGGAGGACCAGCAGGTGTTTACTTGGAGGATAACCGGCTCAACTGATCATAAAATAGAACAGGCCCGTTATTGACCAGAGAAACAATTGCGTAATGACCAACTTAATGATTCAAAAGTCACACCAGAATGAAGCATCAAAGCCAGTCTTAACCAATCTATTTCTTCGAAAAGAAAACACATTTGTTCTGTATCTCAGGTACGAATCAATCCTCTCCCGATGCTCGAACTATTGGCCAACCCGGGCTAATATGTTTCTACAGCTCTCCAAGTAGCATCCTCGCTTTTTTTTCCTTTTTCTCCTTGCGCACGCACAGCTGTTCTGACTAAAGTAAAGCTTGTTTTTGCTGGTCTTGAACGAAGCTCTGCCAGTTGTACGTGATCTAGCTGCTAGCTGTGGCTTGTACCCATCGACGAAATACCGCTGCGACCACTTTTCAGCTGCGAGTTTGCTAGTGGCGGTCTGCGATGCCTGGCCGATGACTCGCCCAGTATTGCAGAATAGCCTCGAGAGCGACTACTTTTCATACCCTTGTCCGTGGATGAGGCTTTGCCGCAACAAGCTAGTGCCCGCTGCAGATGACGGCGAGCCCAGCCCGTTCCCTCGAGCTCCGAGACTTGGCAAACCCCCAAGGCGCCCTGCAATATCCAGACAGTTCCTCTTCCGGCGGTGTGTTTACGCTGGCCCACATTGCTACCCGTAAATCACACAATAGCCGCTAGAGAAAGAGAAATTTAAGGCAGCTTTTCTCGACGCTTCGCTGCAATCTTATTCCAATGAGTGACGGGCCACTGTCCAGCGAAGAAAGCGAATTCAATCATAGGCCACAGCCGACATAAGGACTGTGGAAGTTGCGGAGTGGCTAATGGAGGAACTTGTGTTCCCACTATGTTGCAAGAAGTTGTAACTTACTTTTCGTTCAAGTATAAGTTTTAGTACTATAACTGTACGCCTACCATTTATAAAGGACGTCTTTCCAGTACCGTCACTTTTGACAATGTTATATTTGTGTAGCTCAATGTTCGGAAGCCGCCACTGTGCTACAAGACTTGTTTGCACGATAATTATTTGTCGCGTCTGCCTGTTTGTACTGAATTTTAGCCCGATCAATTTTATCGCGTCTGAAGCCGCCCACCTCAGTCACCGTCTTCTTAAACAGTGTCTTTTTTGGCTTCACCTTCCAACCTCACCTTCATCTTCAGCGCAATATCAGTCTACCACGATGCCTTCCAAGCAGTGTGGCAATCCCTTGTGTACCAAAGCCGCTGGATCTACGTCTTTGAAGGCATGTAGCAGATGCAAGAAAGTGTCGTATTGCTCTCGCGAATGCCAGACCACGGCATGGTCGACGCACTCGACGAGTTGCCGTCGCCCTAACTACATCATCAAATTTCACTTGTCCCCGGAAGACATCACTAGCCCCGAGGTTGTTCGCACGCTGTCTTGCCCGGCAGATGCCAACTTCTACCGTCTGCACATGGCTCTGCAGGTGGCCTTTGGCTGGGGCACGATGCACTCGTTCGATTTTGCTGTCAAGGACCCATCCTACAAACCATCAGACGACGTTATGGAGTTAATCCAGCGGAAGATGACGGCGCAAACTTCCGGTGGCATGAACCCTGCATCGGCGGCACGCGAGTACCTCATCCGGGTCGTGGACCCCGTGAAGAGTACGAAGTTTTCGGGTATAGATCGCATGCACGAGGGAGAACGGCGACATGTGGGCACTGCGGAAAGGAGCGCCGACAAATACAAGCTCTACCAGCTGTTTGACAATGCCCTGTTTCAAGGTGTGTATTGCTTACGATCTCATTCTGCTCGAACTACTTCCTTGCTCACAAAGGGCAGGACATGACATTATTTATACCTACGACTTTGGCGACAATTGGGAGCATTACCTCACCGTCACTGGCCGTGCGGACGCAACCGACGGGTTCGTGTGCCTGGACGGATCGGGCCATGGCGTCGCCGAGGACGTGGGCAGCTTCCGGGGTTGGTCAAAGCTGAAAGATTGCTATCGAACCACAAACCCGAGCGCAGAGCAAAAACAGCGTCGCTCTTGGTATGAGAATCAGGCCAACAATTGCGATCCCAGGGGCCTCGCTGGCGATCGTGTCAACTTCTGGGACCGCAATCTGGTAAACAAACACCTCGCGAGAGTGTCCACGATGAAGATGGATTATTAGAATGTGGGCTGCTGGGTTGGGACAGGGAGAAGAGAGTCGCAAAAAGGGACATGAAGACTATTCCACCGATTGCCTGTCTTATACAAGGCTGTGCGGTGTCTAGATGGGGGTTATGATACAACGAAAAGTTATGGATTAGAAGAGGAATACGGTTTGTGTCTATGATAGTTGCGAAAAAGTCGTATAATGACTTGCCTCTTGCTGATAAATACAACTGTTCGTACATGCTTCCTGGCCTCCCCGTCGTGTGAAAGTACCTAATCGTGGCGACACATATCCGCATTCTAACAACTCCGGGCCTCACTGGAAAAGCGTTTTAATACTTGAGTAAGATAAAATTCTTGCAAAAAGGTCTTGATGTTCCGGAGAGGATCGGAATTCTGCAAAGCGTTCTTGACGAGCCAAAAGCAGTCCATCGCGCGGCCAAAAATACTAGTCTGGGGCTGTCGGACAAACTCGCGCTGGGGTTTTATCTAGGAGAACAAGGCGCAGCCCGAGGCTACAACTGGTGTTTATGTTGGTTCAAGGACCACTTGATCGCCGGTCTTTGCGCGCCTAGGAAGGCCCTTAGATGTTTCTTCCCAGTAGTCCTGTTTCAATACCAATCTATTCTTGAATATCTCAACACAGCCACTAGACCAAATTCGACAACCACAAGAACGGGGGAGTTCGTGGCGTGGCGCGTTGAGATCGCAATTCGATAGTAGACACTTAGGATTCAAGGACCGCGAGAGCGGAGCTTGTGTGGAAGAAATTGTCTCAATTAGTTTCCTTGGTGACGCGTATATAAGGGTGGCCGGCATCTGATGGACCTTGAGGCCGCTAGCATAAATGCACGGCGCAAGACGAGACAGGGAAGAGATCACCCATATCCGTGACCCATCTCGAAGGTGACAGAGAGCAAAAAGTGTGTCTTTCTTGCCATTAAAAGCCGGGTTGTACGTCCGAAGCAACGCTTGATTGTCCTTGGTAGTTGTGGTAGTAGCCGAGGCCCGGAAACTGATAGTTCTAGGGACCCCATGCGGCCGAATCCATGTCTTGAAGGGTTAATACGAGGGAAAGTACAAGATGCGAAGACTGGAAGTACACTAAAATTTGATCTCTGAAAGCCCGATGAACATACACCCGCGGTATTCATTGCCATAAAACCCAGTACTGGCATCAATGTCCCGCCTCCGTTGTCCGTTAAAGCGGGGTTCGAACTAGTTATCTCTTGCAGCGGAAGTTACAGGTGCACCACCTACACCTCCAGGGCTTATAACTGTCAGCTTATCTAAGAAGAGCGTAAGGACCCAACTGTTATTCATTCTGGTTTGATTGCAGTATGTATACCTCCCGACAATATTACCACCTACTTCGAAAAGCCTACAGCGCCACCGGCACTGCGTAGCACCGTTCAAGCCACCTATTTTGCCAACCATTTTGTGTATATAAGCAGGTAACACACACCTCTTTAGCAGACGGTTTTTCTGCTTCAACAGTTACTTATACGAGTTACATAACGGAGACCTTCATGCTTTCTAGAACAAACCAGGCTAAAATAGGCCAAATGGGTCTGTGGCGTTTGTTTTCACTCTCGTACGACATACGCTCTTGTACGACATAGCTCGGACTCCCTGCACCATGTGTAGAAGTAAGTATCCGAAAAGCGTGTTCGCGGGTTCTGATATAAGAGCGCTGGAATGCTAGCTTCCTGCCACGGAAGACACAGACTGTCGGTAATTCAAAGCAGCACAGTCCAGACATCTGTTGAGTAGTCTCTCACCGACAGTGCATTCTGATATTCCAAGTATTATCACTCTCTCGCAATATTCTTCATACGACAAACTAGCTCCGCCACAACATGGCTGGCTCTCTCGTCTTCGCCACTGGCGGCTCCGACTTCATCGGCTCGGTGATTGTCCGAGAGATTCTCGCAGCTAGCTACCGCGCCCGACTGAGCGTCAGTCGAGGTGAACAGACGGCCAAAATTCAGGCCCGCTATAGCGACCAAGCGAGCCAGCTCGAGTTCGTTGTGATCCCCGACCTTGCCGCCGCTGCCACCATCAGGTCGGCCCTGGACGGCGTCAAGCACGCCGTGCACGTGGCATCGCCGATACCCGGGGGAGGCGAGCCCGCAGACGAGCGAGCGCTTCGACGCTGGGCTGTCTGTCGGCCTCGCCTCTGTCAAGGACGCCTTTGGCAAGTACTACGCGTCCAAGCTGCCGGCGCACCGGTAAACGCTCGCGTGGGCGGCAGAGAGGAGAGATATAAGAGAGAATGCTGCTGCAGACTTGCACTCTGACATTGCCACCGTGCGCTGACGGCGACGTCTCTGACGCCGCGTGAATTCATCGCGGACTGCAAGCCCGCGCCGACCTTGGAGTCGACCGGCACGATGGCCAAGACCAAGTACCCGGACCTGCCCGTCAAGCTGGGCTCGGCCTCTGCCGGGCTGGCGCAGAGGGACACGCGGCGTGCTGAAAACGACCTGGGCATCCAGTGGCACAGCATTGCGGACTCGATCAGCAGCATGGTGGACCAGCAGCTTGCGCTGCAGGAGGCGGAGAAGCAGGAGAGGCAGAACGGGTTTCCGTGATGGCGTCTTGGCGGGGCATTGATAGAACCAAGAGTCAAATGCTAGTTAGAAACTATGCCAAAAAGAAAGGATGTTGGAAACGTGACGACGTGTGTCTGTGCTGTGCTTAGCCGTCTGGCCATCTGCAATTCGCCCCCTCGCAGGCTGGGAGTGGTCCTGCTGTCCGAGATGAAGCAAGTTGCCAACCGGGGAATGAAGCCCGGGGAATGAAACCAAACCGGGCCATGCCGACGGCGACTCGGGACGACAGCCTCTGTACCATGTTACAGCTAAGGGGATCTCTGGCGGGCTTTGGCGGGCCGCAGGGCGTATCTTATAGCTATGGGCACTAGCTCTGCCAGGAGTGCCGCTGACAGTGCCGCTGACAGTGCCGCAGCTTCTCCCAAGAGACACAAACAGACACGGGGGCACGAATGCTGTCCTCCTACTCGAGGAAGGTTCTAGATGGAGAATTGTGGGCCACAAGGGGGCTATCCACGGCTCTCTGAAATGGTCGGGAATTGATCCGGCTCGGAGATACGCGGAATGGCCCCAAAATGATGCGTTCTTTGCACACAAAGTGGTGACGGGCGTTTGCACCCATTGGCCTCGGTGTTTGTTCATGACCTCTGCGATAAGGCTGTGGGGCGGTTTTTGTGGATACTGTGAGCACCTGTGCGGATCCTCCGACTACGGCGTAGCTCGGCCGCGTTGAGGATAAAACGTGTGAAAATTTCCCCTTTTCCCAAACCTGCAAGCTCAAACTGAAAAGAAAAGCAGACAATTGTTTCTATCTTCTCTCTTCAGAACAAAACATCCATTCAAAATGTCCAAGGCATTCGTCACCAAGCCGGCTCCCGGCTTCACTGCCACCACCGTCTTCGCTGCCGGTGAGATCAAGGATATCTCCCTGTCTGACTACCTCGGACAATGGTGCGTGCTTTCTTTTTTCTCTCGTCTTTCTTTTTTTTTCTTTTTTCATGCTTCTTTCTCCTTTTCAGTGTGCCAGGTTCCCCGGCTGCTCCCCCGCAAATCCTATCTCTTC
>JRUC01000355.1:0-23814 GCA_000806385.1 Leptographium procerum
CCCTAACCCTAACCCTAACCCTAACCCTAACCCTAACCCTAACCCTAACCCTAACCCTAACCCTACTTTTGTAAGGGAATAAAGATTATAAAGGTAGACTAAACTAGTGCAGGCACTGCGGTAGTGGAAAGTCTGCACAGGGACCCATAGGATCACGTGCAACAGTAATCTACCACACCAGAGACTAGGAACATATTTAACGGCTGTCTCCTAAGTCATATGATTCCCTCGCGCTTCTTTGGCTGTTGGAGCTGCTACAGACAGTAACCGGTAAAACGGACAGGCGACAGCTGCGAAAGCTCGGCTCCTTGTTGCTTTCCGCCGCCGCGCTACCACCGGTGACCCTTAACTCACTCCTGCCGGGGACGGACAACAACGCATCCTGCCGATAGAGCAGCCAGCGTATTGCCTAGCCGAAAGAAATAAACCATGCCCCCCTCTTGGCTCGGCCAGCCCAGCACAACATAACGGCTTGCCTGCGGCTTTGGACGACATTTCCCTGCATTCGTCTAGTCTGACCTCAGTGAATCTCATGACCCTCAGTTACTTCTTGCCTGACACATTCCATATCAGAATTCCCATGCGGGCCCTCTCAGACCCCAACACTACAATCAAAGTGCTAGCGCGTATTATCGCCAATCGGCAGCAGGGTCCGCCAAGCGAGGAGGAGGTCCCACATCCGTATATATCTTCTGATGATCGGCTACGGGAGATAGACAGGCACTTTTCCACTACAGACGCAATTTATGCAACACGAAAAGTTCAGCTTGGTCATCAAGCTAAACAAGCCGGGCCCTCTCGTCTTTGTTCTGCAGGACAGTTTGTCGTTATTCTCACTGGCGCCACCCCAAGTTCACCGGAACGTACATACTCTGTCAGCTTCTGCAGCACAGTAGCATCGGCCGGGTCGTTGCTTTTGTCCATGGTGAGACGCAGAGTGTTGCGAAGCAACGCGCTACCTCTGCGGCGGCCAAGGCACGGTGGTGGACGGACGCCCACGGAGAGAAGCTCGACGTCTGGCGGGGAAATCTGTCCCTGTCTCATCTAGACCAGGAGGCTGCGCAGTGGAGCGCGCGGGACCGCGGGGAGGGCGTGCATCTCATCATACACAATGGTGCCAAAGTGCACTGGACAATTGGCTACGCGGATCTGGTAGATGGCCTCCAATGTTGGCTCCACGGCAGAGCTCGCTCGGGTCGCGGCCCGTAACTCCATGTGCGGCTGGTATACGTCGACCGGGGCTAGATATGGAACACGCCTCAACAGACGGAGAAGGACACGGCCACCAGGCTGTCGACATCTTGCACGTTAGGTTACAGCCAGTCCAAATTCGTAGCCGAAGCCATCATAAAGCGCGCTGCGTCCAACACGGAATGACGAATCGGCGTCATGATCCTAGGTCTCGTCATCGGGATGTCGAGGGAGGGCATGGTAAATGCTGACGACTACTTCTAGCGCCTCGTTTCCGCTTGTGTCCGGGTCCGCGCGAACGACCAAGATGACATTAACGCATGGCTGCCCATCTCGGACGTAGAATCCATCGCTGCAGCCACCATAACCGCGCAATGGGCAAGGACAAGGTTCCTAGGGAGACGACAACAAACTATAATATGTTACGGGGCTAATTTTGGCATTTTCTGCGCCAGGATGGTCATCATCTCCAAGGCAAAGACGTCAAAACTTGGTCGGCCGCCGTAACCCGAGACATCAACACGGCCCGGGAAGACCATCCTCTCTGGCCGCTAGCTGACTATTTCGAACATGAAGGGACACGGGATATTTCCATCCGAGGCACCATCGGGCAGATATCGCCAAGGCTGGAGTTGGCCATGAGGAAATCTATCAAGACCTTGGCGGGGGCTGGGGTGTTATCTCCACAGGTAAACCAGCTGCGGGGACGGGAGCCAACAGACTGCAAATATGGAATAACTTACCAGGTCTAGTTAATGCTTTAGGGAAATAAATTTTTGAGAAGGTGCTAACACGGCCAATACAGCTAAGGCTAGAAAGGGATTTTTATTAAAGAAATATGAGGAAGTACTTCATGTGATGCGTGGCACATATCCCTTGGTCCGTTTACCTTGGTACATACGTCGTACGAGTACGTTTTCGCATGGGACCCCAGTTACTTTTTCCTCATACTATGACTTGCAAGTACTCGTATACGGAGTATGCCGACAGCAGAAATAGTGGCAACTTTGGAAATGGGGCACTGTAAATCTTACTGTTTAAAGACGTCATGACGTCATTGCGTTTATCATACGCTTTTCCAGCCTTCTTTTAAGCTGTGAAAACCGCATGACTATGTTACGGGCTTAGAATCTGCAGAATAAGTTTTCTACGCGATTTGCCTCATGGCATCGGCTCCGAGAGCGCCCTTGTGCATACTGAGCTGTGAATTGCAAAGCTTAGTGGTTAACCCTACGCTACACAGGTTGAAAGGGCACAAAGCGGGGAAACGACTCTGCCCCACCTCACATCAGCATTCCAGCATAACGAGTTTGGGGGACGTTGACAGAACTGAGTCTACCGGATGCGGACATACGAGTATTAGTATTTACTGTACACTTATTTAAGTGGGTACTGGAAGGCTTTACGTCGGCGGGACTCCCGTTGACACAGCCTATCGCGTTCCCAAGTTAGTTTAGCCATAAATTTAGCTGCCCTTAATAGGAAGTTGCAAAGGTGTAACGGAAGAAGTACGCATCCTTCCTGCAGGTGCTATACCTGTAGGTGCTAGAATTAAACGCTTCAACTGGTGATAACCGAAGACCGGGAAAGTTGCATGATGATGCAAAAATCCCTGGAAACGCGAGCATTTTACATGCGAAGTTTGCTCGCGAGGACAACATTGGACTACGACAGCCAAGTGCTGAAACATGTAGATAGACCGTTGCCCGCTTACTCGCGCAAGCCTTTGTTACCCAGGACGAACGGGGTTAAGTGACGACTCCGTAATGCGAAGGATTAGGGGTTGGGCCACTACATGTGACAAAAACAAGGAAATGACCCTCTGGGGACCCGCTAGAGACCCGCTTCCCCAGCACCTTTTACCGAAGCTAACCCACATTATTGTAGATCGTTCTTGGCCTTTCGGACTTATTCACCTGCACGTTCCTTTTGCGCCTGCACGAGCGCAAATGTATATAGATCAGGGGAATGTGTGATTGATATACGTTTTCTCCCCGTCTGTGATCTCTTTCTGGCCAACATTTTTACCGTATTCAGACATCATGGACGATATTTCCACAACCGTTGGGAAGACAGCCTCCCATGATGAGAAAGCTACTGACAACCACGTCGAGAAGAGCGAGGCTCTCAACGAAATAAAGAATCCACTCCAGGTGCGAATAATTTTTTCTTCTCCTGGGCTTTTCCAGTGGGCTAACTCCTCTCACCTGTACAGAGCTTTACTCCCGAGCAAGTAGCACACAATGCTCGCACATATGCCGAAGTCAACGGCATGAGCGAGCATGCAGACCTTTTTTCTCGAGCAGCACTAGTCGCACGTGACCCTGACCGATTCGAGAATGTTACTCAGCTCTCCGAGGACGAGATCAGCGCTCTCAGATACGAGCGAGATCACAAGTGGCACGGCCCTGCCCTGCTGTGGTATTCCATCTCCCTGTGTGCTATCGGTGCAGCCACACAGGGATGGGACCAAACAGGAAGCAATGGAGCAAACCTGTGAGAGTGGCATGCATGAATAGACAACCAAGTCTCCATATTACTAACGAAGAACAGGTCGTTTCCTGAAGAGTTTGGAATCAATAAAAGTGGCAGTGACGAGTGGATTGTCGGTCTTGTGAATGCCATTATTTTCCTGACAGCCGGGATTATGTAGGTAACTCCTTATACGTGAGCATTTCTTGGCTCTTCAGCACACTGACGTATCAGTCTAGCGGGCCATTTATCGTTGACCCACTGAACCACTACCTAGGACGCCGGGGTGAGATTTTTGTAACAGCCTGCTGTCTGACCGCTACCCCCATCGGTTCGGCCTTTGCAAAATCTTGGCAGGGTCTATTCGCAGCCCGATTTGTGATGGGGATTGGGATAGGAGCAAAAAACGCCACTGTCCCTATCTTCTCCGCTGAGATGGCCCCAGCTCGTATTCGAGGAGCCCTTGTCATGTTCTGGCAACTCTGGGTTGTGGCAGGCATTTTCCTGGGCTTCTGCGCCAACGTCATTGTCAAAGACACTGGCAAGATTGCCTGGCGTCTACAACTCGGCTCAGCTTTCATCCCATCCTTCATCTTGATGTTGGGAATCTGGTTCTGTCCAGAGTCGCCGCGCTGGCTTATGAAGAAAGGAAAAACTGCGCAGGGTTTCAAGTCCATGACTTGTTTGCGCGCGCATCCTATCATCGCTGCAAGAGACTATTATTACTCTAGCATTATGTTCGAGAAAGAGAAGGAAGAGGCTGCAGGTTCAAGCTATTTCACTCGCTTCCGGGACATCTTCACAGTTCCCAGGATCAGACGTGCCAACTATGGCGCCTCGACTGTCATGATCGCTCAGCAAATGTGTGGCATCAACAGTAAGCTTTCACCAAACCCCTATCTCCAACCATGCGTTGGTTCAAAGCTTACCTTGTCTATAGTTATATCGTTCTACAGCTCGACTATCTTTGAGAATGTGGGCTATACGGCTACTCAAGCGCTATATGCATCTCTTGGTTATGGTGCCATTCAGGTTGTGGCCACCATACCCACATTGTTTCTCATCGACACCAAGGGCCGGCGGACTCTCACACTGCTTGTATGTTTGCCAAAGTCCCGCCGTGAATCGAAACAAGATTATGATACTAATTATCTCTTGGTAGACATTCCCCGGGATGTGTGTTTTCTTGCTTGCTGCTGGCTTGTCGCTGCTACAAAAGTCAGGTAGCCGAGGGGACAAAATTGGCCCAGTCGTGTTGTAAGTAAACCAATACGTCTCGTCTAAAATTAGACTACCACGGCTTACAAATTAGATTTGTCTACCTTTTCACCATATGTTACTCGCTTGGCGAAGGGCCTGTTGCGTTCCAATACTCTGCCGAGGTTTTCCCCAACATTCAGAGAGAACAGGGAATGGCATGGGCTATCTTCATCAACAATACATTCGGTAAAGGACGCCTCAAGCTACAACTCTTTTGAGCATTCAATACTAAGACAAACTTGCAGCTGGAATTTTGAGCTTGACTTTCCCTCGTATGAAGACTGTCATGACCCCCACAGGAGCCTGTACGTTTCAATTTTCTTCTCTTACACGTGTGTCACGGCGATTTTCTAACCTATATGTTAGTTGGATTTTATGCCGGGCTTAATCTCATAGCGTGGTTCATGATATTCTGCTTCGTTCGCGAAACGAAGCAGCTTACGCTTGAGGAACTAGACCGTAAGTACAACCCTCTGTATTCACGTGATATACTTGTCTGCTCGTCGCTCATTTGGAAATCTGCAGAGGTTTTTTCGGTCCCGACTAGAAAGTTCATATCGTATGAAGTGAACGTGTGGCTTCCCTACGTTTTCAGGCGTCATATACTTCGTCAGAAAATCGCCAAGCCACCTCCAATCATCGAAAGAGCCAGGACGGACTCGAACAAGGCGTAAGCTCTCCTGTAAGAGGTTCAGTGAGGCCTCGTCATAATAGGCTTCAAGAGTGTTGTATGTGTAAAACAGGAGTATACTTGAGGCCTTCGTTTTCCCTACAGCTTACGGGAAAGCGCCATGGCGAGCAAATAGCTTTTGAGTACGAGTATGCGTTTTTTACTAGGCAGCAATTTCTTATGGCGTATTTTCAATTTTAATTCGCAGGTTTTGCTTTGCATGGTAGAAAGACTTGAAGTTAAAACTCGTACATCGTATCTACTGTTTCAAACGTTCTCTCGCCAGGCTTGTTCACGACAGATGATTATGTGTTCGAGGACGAGGAAGCTAATCGGCTAATCGGGAACACTCACAAGGAGTTCAAATTACTTTGTAGTCATTTCAACGTCGTCTAAACGACAATCTCACATTCTGTTATAAGCAGTATTTTTTAAGTGGAACCAGTATTGGGAGGATGGCCGAGTGGTTAAGGCGGTAGATTTAAGTCAGCAGCATCGCATAAAAACTCTACTTTCGAAAGAATCGTGGGTTCGAACCCCACTCCTCTCAAGTTTTTTTTTTCTTTTTTGGGGGGGGGGGTTTGTATCCTTCCTTTTCCTTTCTCCCTTTCTAAGTCTACAATCTTTCCTGGTCTACTACATATTAAAGCCAATTCTGATTCTGGAAGGGCGTTCTGTGAAAAGGTGGATGAGACATGAGTAGCGGGAGATTTAGCCCTTAGACTGGACGCCTGAGGCAGCTAAGGTATATTACGAACAAAAATTGGAGCACTCTGACTGCGCGTTTTGTTTCTTCTACATACAGCATGTTAATATGGCACCATTTCAGCTAGAAGAACTGTTGGCGAGCCTTCTAACTAGGCGCCAACAACATGGGAGGCTTCGTAATCTAACCACAGTTCCTGCCGGTGCCGTCGATTTTTCCTCCAATGCCTACCTTTCTCTCTCTTCCAACACTGAAGTCCTGCAGGCGTATCTAGCTGAAATCCGGTTCTTTGTAGAACCGGGCAATCCTCCTGCAGCGCCGCTTCTTGGTTCTGGGGGCTCTCGTCTTCTTGATGGGAACTCGGCATTTTCGGTCTTGCTGGAACGCGACATTGCACGCTTTCACGGCACCCCCACAAGCCTACTTTTCAACTCCGCCATGGATGCCAATATAGGCTTGTTTAGCAGCGTTCCGCAGCCAGGCGATGTCATTGTGTATGATGAGCTCATCCACGCCAGTATACATGATGGCATGCGGATGAGCCGGGCGGCGAAGACACTGCCATTTACGCATAACCACGTGTTTAGCGGCAACATAAGTGTCCACGCGACGAGCGGCGCAAAGAGTCTTGAGGCGGTTTTATACGACTTGCAGCACGGTATTGATGGACATGCCGTTTCTGAAGGGACAAAAAATGTGTTTATTGCCGTCGAAGGCGTGTACAGCATGGATGGAGATGTGGCTCCTCTCCAAGACGTGGTGGCATGTGTGGCGCGGATGCTGCCTAAGCGGAATGGCTACATCGTTGTTGATGAGGCGCACTCAGTTGGCCTTTTTGGAAAGCAGGGCCGGGGTCTTGTATGCCATCTCGGCCTCGAGGATCAAGTCTGGGCACGGGTACACGGCTTTGGCAAAGCTCTGGGCTGTGCCGGGGGCGTAGTGCTATGCTCACATACAACGCGATTGTATCTGATCAATTATGCCCGCACGTTGATCTATACCACAGCAATGGCGCTGAATTCGCTGGTCAGTATAAAGGTTGCTTATGGGTTTCTAATGGATGGGCGAGCCGACAACTTGATCGCTCAATTACACGATATTGTGCAGCACACACACAAGGTTCTCCTGTCCGTATGTTCCCGCTGCCATCCACCCGTTGAGCTCCTTTATGTAAATTCGGACTCGCCAAAGTCGCCTATCATACCACTTCTGACATCCCACCCGCGTTGCTTGGCGAGTCACTGCCAGGCAATGGGGTTCATGGTTCGCCCCATTGTCGCACCAACCGTTCCTAAGGGGAAAGAGCGCGTCCGGATATGCTTACATGCAAATAACACAGCCGATCAGGTTGACCGGCTAGGGGCGGTGATAGAGAGTTGGCTGCTTCTCAAAAAGCACCAACTCTCCGCTAATAACCAGGGAGGACTTGAACGGCAGACGTCCGGGAAGAAATCTAAACTATAGGGTGTCTAGAACTGTAAGGGGTAGTATGGCTTTTTCGTTCCCTTTCCCTCTTCAATTCTAGCGATAGATGACAAGAAGAAGCAAGTCTTGCGATGTATACAATAGGGGCAATGCCTAAAATCTGGCTTACATACATACTTGCCTTACTACATGAATGCATCTGGGTGCGGAGCATCAAGTTCAATTTAGATCTTTCTATGCTGAAAAAGCAAACTTCTCCAGGAGACGCTCTATTCTCTGTATCTCCCACTCAGTTGTTTTTTGGCTCGACATTATGTATATCACATCCCCTAAAACCCTGCTGTGCACATCCCAATGCTGCACACTGCCGTTGCTCTCGCCGCGACTAAGGGCGGCCTGGATCGCGCTGGCGGCGTTGCTCTTGTAGCCCTTGCTACCGTCAAGACTCTTAGCTTGGATAGCAAGCACACTTCCCAGTGCCCAGACGCCCTTGACGGAATCGCTTCGTGATAATGCGTCTAAGAATTTGGGGTCCCATACAGACCAAACGAAGCTTTCGTGATCAGCAGCGCTGCGCCCTGTCCCTTCCTCGGACGTAAGGTCAGAGGAGCTTTGGGAAGAAGATTGGCGCCATTTGTTCTTAGCCCAGGTCCAGTCCTCGCCTGCATCCATTGCCTGCATCGTTGCAAGGCTGTGGAGTCCAACTTGGCAGCCCACAGCGTGCGCTGTGTAGCTGTGGCCGTGTAGTAAAGCGTCACTCTTGTCATCGGACGAAAAGGCCTGGAAGATGCTCTCTGACGCCAATGTGGTGCATAGCGGCACCAGCCCTCCCGTTAGTAACTTTGCATGCACCGAGATGTCAGCCCCCACCCCGAGGAAAGAGGCTGCAGCGAAGCGTCCAAGACGATACAATCCTGTGAACACCTCGTCGAAAATCACAGGCAGGCCGGTCCAGGTGTCCTTGTCATTGTCGCTGTCGTTGGTATTGCCCGCCTCGCCGAACAGTACGGCTGAGCGACGAACAACTTTGACAAGCGTGCGTTGAAAGAGAGGATCCCTGTAACAACGTGTTAGCAGATCATATCTTGTATCCAGGTGCGAATGCATCACTGAGTATAAAGGTTACTAACACAAAAAGCATACCACCTGCACCTAGCACGACGGGCTCTATAAGCAGTGCGCCGAACTTTCGCCCCTGCGCCTGCAGTTCGTGGAGAATTCTAGCAATGTAGTTCTCGTACTGGCGGCACAGACTGCTCTCGTCCCGGACGTTCATGTCAAACAGATCTGCCAACGAGCTGTAGGTCCGGCTTGGCCCCAACACGCCTCCCAATAACGTAGGAATATGCACCGTCCATTTCCCATCAATGAGTTTCACTGTTGGGCATGAAAACCAGTACCCTTTCCCGTCATACCACTCCACCTTTTCGTTGTACGTCCCCGGTTCTGCACATGCCATTGCACCCATAGTGTCACCGTGGTAACTGCCCTCAAGACCGAGGATTTCCAGATCCTGATTTCCTGCATACCTACCATACCGTAGCCTTGCAGCACGGAGAGCCATTTTGATAGCCACTTCTATGCCTGTGCTCCCGTCATCAGAATAGAAAACTCGAGTCAGGCGCGAATTGTCCATTCCGGCTACCATCTCGTTAGCTAGTGCCAATGCGGGCTCATGAATTGCTTCCGCAAACATCACATGCCCGTATCGGCCTGCCGCATAGGCCGCCTCCAGACTCTGCTCCGGATTCCCATGTCCAAGGCCCTGTGTCCACCAAGATGCCGAGCCATCAAACGATGGTTTCAACGCTGACAGAGACAGCGGAGTTGCGTCCCCTGCTGATGGCGGGCTTAACGTTTGAAAATAGTTGCCATGGGCGGAGTCTATTACAGTTATCTTCTCAGAAGTGAGGCTCTTCTGTTGTGTGAAGGGATACCATATCCGTTTTTCCGCCTCACGTGTCATAGAGTCGAGTCGCGCAAGTCGTTTTTGGTGTTGCTGGCCCAAGTGCTCCAAAACACCAAAAGCGTCTTTTTGGTTTTTGTTTGCGTAGTAGTTCTCCATGTTCTTCTGATCTTTTTCACGTTTGGTCTCGAGTCCCGGTGGCGCCTCCATGGTAGTCACGGGAATGTCATGTCGTTCGCCAAAGTATTGCAGGAGGTACTCGTCATTTTTATAGAAGTTGTTGGCGAACAGAAGAATGGCCTCAACATCATAGCCTCGAATCTTGAGAGACTCAAATGCAGAAATAGTTTGTGAAATACCACCTAGACTAGGATCTCCCACAAGGACGATTGGAAGCCGCAGTGGTCTGTACAGGTCTGCTTGCGATGTGCCTGAAGGGGATGGTGAATGCACGCCACCTGCGGTCTCCACAAACAACCATGAAAACTCTGCTGTGGCCTTTTCAGAGGCGGCTTGGCGGACTTTTCGAAGGATCGTCGAGTCTGGGACAACAGACTAGTTTTCCATCAGTCACGCAGCCAGCAGTGATGATCGCCGGGCATCCTACTCACATGGTTCGCAGAACGTGCTGCCAAATGCGGACTTGCTGCAAGATCATATTGCACAAGGACTTCACTGCTTACACTCGGTGCAAATCTATCGATATGCCTTGAAGCTGTGTCAGTTTCTGAAGGTGGTCTACAGGACCATGTAGCTCAAAACAGCAATGAAGCAACATTCTAGGCGGTCATTTAGCAAAGGTTTAGTTGACAGATAGGGGTATAAGTACTAAGCATACACCAGTTATCCGCTTCATTACGCGGGCCCGTCGAAACCGGTTTGAGGTATGAGGTCTGCTCACTCCGGTTTGCCGCGGCTTTGCAAAGAATAGTCGTGAAAATGGTTTTCCCAACATCAGTATTAGAACCAAAAACTTGGTAAGCCCGCAGCGAACGCCACAATAGTGACCCAATTGGTGCCATCGGCGTTCGCCCGATTGGCATGGCTTTTGATATTACCTCAAAGTTGAGAACAAAGTAAGTTGTAGCCAAACGAGGCAATTGTATTTTTACTCTACCAACAATGCCAGCACGTCTGTTCTCGGCCTAGAGGTTATTCCAGGCCGTCGCACCTCGCGCTAGCGGGAGTATCTTGCCAAGTTGCCGGTCTTAAGGAGCACAAGATCTGCGGGTCGAAAGTAACTACATGAGGAACAGAATGCGATCGGCTCAGACGGGTGTCTTTTGTAGTCTCCAATGCCGATTTCATACGGTCACCCCGCAGTTCTGCGTCTTCAAGTGCAATTCCCGATGCATAACGGAAATGTGCTACGCTTCGTATTAAACCTAGTCTTCAATACACAACAGTCTCTGTAGATAACAAGCAAAGATGTAGACCACTAAGAGCCGGACCTCCTGTTCGAGACAGCAAGCAAAGTTCCGCTCATGCCAACCTTTTGCTCAAATATGACGCAACCAGCTTAATCTCGGTACCGTCCAGCAGCACATCTCGGTATCGCGGCTCTTCTTTCCACTTTGAATAACCCATGCGCACGTACCAGTCCTCGGTACTGGACCCTTTTGATGGAGGCTCCATCCCGCGCGCCTTGTAACTGCCACGCCATTCCGGCCCGTCGTCTTCAACGTATTGGCGGCTGGTGGTGTGTACCGTCATAGTATGGCAGTTTGGTGACCCATATGGGGCAACGCGTGAGAGTGCCTCGAGCGCTTCAATGGCCGCTCGACCGAGGCCGCTTCGTCGGTACGCCGAGTCAATGAAAAAGGTTGAAATCATCATGACCGATTTGTCGAGCCGGGCCACGTGCGGGTCGTCGGGAATATCTGTGCTCTGCATGGCAATATGGCCAACGGTGCGGCGCTTGGCGGCAGACGGCTCATCTGCAAGAGCCGGCGGGATAATCCAGAACATGCTTTTGATGTTCTTGTCAGCCATAGCCCGCCACCGACCGATGGCTTCGAGATCCTTGTCCCATCCGCAGAGGACGCGCTGCCGGACGAGCTCCGTCACATGGCCTGCATCGTGTAGGTCAATTGGCTCCAAAGAGCATTTATTTGTCGCGCGTATTATCATGGAGGCTGAAATACTTCGACAGTATGCGAAAGCAGGGACTATGGCGGGGTATAAAAATCCCGTAGGGGAGTAGTCGTAAGATCATCGTTTAGATTATCCATTGCGCGAAATCTGCGCCACTATTTCATAGGCTAGTCACGTCATGCCCATCAAAGCTAGACCTGAGCCGCGTACCACTGAAGGAAATCATCTGGCAATGTAGAGAACACCTGGCATGGCCCAGATAATGTTGACCGTTTGGATGCAGACGGGCTGAAGGGCAGGCGTAGATCCAGGCATGGCTGAAAGGCGTGTCGTCGTAGCGCCAGGGCGGGTGACGGCGGCAGGCACGTCGCGCTCCTGCCACTGCTCAATAATGATTCGCTTTTGAACGTGTTCGTCGGGGAACGCCTTGGCCAAATGACAATCTTTACGGCGTGGCTGGAGCGCCCGAACCAAAACCTTATTTTCATCCGTAGCTCCTGCAGCGACTGGGTGAAGCCAGCCTCCATGACGGTAGTCGGCCAGTTATGCTTGCCCTCTCGATCGGGCTGAGGGCCACCCCCGGAGTCACCCTCGCCTTGGGACATAGCCGCGCATCTCTGTGTTGGATACCGTGTCGCATTTGTGTTTCCAGAAGCGGTGCAATCCCATCTCCCAGATCTGGCCTACTATTTCTCTGTATAGTTCAGAATGGAGTTTCTCGTGAGGCAGATTAGGAAGCGCAATCATAAGCAGTTTGTGCTCTGAGAGAAAAAAACACGGTTCTTTCGGCCGCTAACTTGCAACGCTTGGTCGATTGCAGGAAAGTTTCTGGCTGCTACACCCGTCACGGTAACCGAGTCGATATTGTAGTCTGTGATCGCCGCCAAATAGGAAAGGAGGGCTGGCACAGTCGAAAAATGGACATCTGCCAGAGGCAGTCGGTCAACTTCAGACAGGCTAAAGCTCGCCGGAGTTGTTGCCATAGTGCCCGATGTTTGTTCGTTAGAGCTAGTGTCGAAGCTAGATGCGCGGCGGACTTGCATCGAGGCAGAGGAGGCATAGGCGTGCTTGTCAAAGGCAGGGCTGATCTGCGGCTGCTGCTGCTGCTGTCCTGTTTCCATCACGTCGTGTTCCTCTGCTTGAAAAGGCCACTTGAGAACGTTAAAAGCAACGGCTGACAGGACAGAAAGAAAGAGGTGAAGAAGAGCTGAGGTAAGAATGAAAATGGAAAACAACTAACGAGACCTCGTATTGCAGACTTTCTTGCCATTGTCGAAGAAGGTATCGAGGGCGACGTTAGCATTGACGTCATTGGCTGTCAAAGATGATGCAAGTGTTAAAAGGTCAAAATCATGTCTTGTCTTGTCTTCCCGCTCACTACTCTAGAGATGCTACACAAGGTGAGAGGTAGGCGATCCACTAGTCATGGTCGTGTAACAGTTTTAAGAAGAACGGCCGGTGCCCAGCAATGTCGTCTTGCCACACTCTCAGCTGCCGACTACTACATAAATACAACTAGGACGAATCCTTCCATAAAATGGTATTGTCAGAAGTCAGAGTAGCTCTAACTTTTCTTATCGCAATCCTAGTTCTTAATCGCGGCCAAATCAAAAACACCTTCAGAGTTCTTTGTGACACATCCCTTTTCAGTGACGATGACATCAATAAGGCCGAACGGCGTGACATCAAATGCGGGGTTCCACACATTGATGTGCTGGTCGGCAGTGGCTACCCTGACATTCTGGCTGACATCAATTGATCCGTCAGAGAGGACAGCTGGGCCTGATATTTGTGTAAGTTCTTCCTTCTTTCGCTGTTCGATCTTGATAAGCTTCCCTGTCTCTGTGTCGAGATCAATGCTGGTTGTTGGGGCCGCGACCATAAACTTGATGCCATGAAAACGCGCCAGAACAGCAAGTGAGTAAGTGCCTATTTTGTTTGCCGTGTCGCCATTGCGGACGACTCGATCAGCACCAACGATCACTGCACTGATGTTCATATGATCTTTTTCAAGAGCAAACAGGGCGCCGGCCATAGAATCTGTCAAAAGGGTGCTCGGTATATGCTCGAATTCAAGCTCAAATGCCGTTAAGCGACTGCCTTGGTTGTATGGCCGTGTCTCGGTGCAGTATGCGTGTTGCAGCATCCCTTTTTCGTGTAATGACCGGATAACACCGAGAGCCGTACCGTGACCGGAGGTGGCCAAGGATCCCGTATTGCAGTGTGTTAGCACGGATATTTGCCGGTCAGGCGATGCCCCCGTCTGCTTCTGCAACCAATCAGCCCCAAAGCTGCCGATGGCCAAGTTTGTCTTTAGATCTTGTTCCAAAATGTTCTCGGCAGCCTTGATGTACGCCTGGATAATGCGCACTTTGACTGCGGTACCTCGTTGGCCTTCTACCGGAGCTTTGCGAATTGCGGTTTTGAGCGTCGTGATGGCATTAGACAAATCGACGGCAGTTGGACGGCTTTCCTTCAAAAAATCCAGACGGGAGTCAATAAATGCAATTGGGTCCTCGGGTAGATAATCTACGTATTTGGTTAGCATAGAGCTTTTCTTGTATATAAAAAAGAGTGTAACATATTCACCCACCTGGAGTAAGTTTGCCCATTTCTACAGCAAGAGCCAAGCTGGCAACAATTGCAATAGCTGGCGCCCCACGAACCCGCATCGATCTGATGCAATCAAAGGCTGCCTCGCATGTGGCGATTGTGTCATAGTGGTGTTCATGCGGAAGTCTCAGCTGGTCTAACACCTCCAATTTACCTCCATGGCCTCCGGTATACCTAATTGCCTGTAGACTCGCCGACATTGCGATAAAAGTGAGGGAAACAAAAGTTGCGAGGCGAACAAGAAGTTGCAGTAACACAATGACACCTTAAAATACCATCGTCGAAATGTCCCCGGCAAAATTCTGCCACTTCCCCGCCATAGCTCGGGACCCTAACGGCCAACAACGTCCAATCAAATATGCCCATGCGCCGATTTTACCGCCTTCCTGATATAGCAAGAGCCTATGGAACGATGAATGTGTATGGTCGCATAGTGCTCGTGAATTCAACAACTGTCTCTCCATACAAAGCAGCATAGCCTCCGAAATCCATATGTTGCCTGTCCGAGATGGAGCAGCCATTTTCGACATCCAAAGTAACCGGTACGCATGCCTCCCTCTCCCTCTCCCTCTTGACCCCCTTGACAGAGTACCTCGCCTCCCCTGAAATCGCCCCTGTCTAGGCCAATGCGGCATCACTGACGTGTCTTTTAACACAGTTGAGTATTTCGATCCATACGGTCTCTACAAACTCATTTCCCCGGGCTTGATATCACGGCTTCCTTTGCGCCACCTTCATTGGCAATCTCATTCTGGTCCCCTCCGGTCCATCGACACTCTCCACGTTGAGCTAGTTGCTGCCGACTCGCCCTCGCGGACCCAATCCTTAGTGCCGGAGAAGATAGGAAAAACTGCGAGCAATCCTGCTGACACAGTCACCGCTGTAGACGATGGGTTCCAGACAGCTACCATTGGCGGTAGAGGCGGCTCTGTCGACGATACTACTGCCACTTCCTCTCCGTCCCTAAATCCGACGGCGAAAGAACGAAGACATCAGATCCCCGGTCTACGCCGAACACCATACTTAAAGGTCCTGCTTATAAGATGCGACAGCAATGACAGCTACAAAACTCAAGCACGAGGTGAGATTCGGGAATGGATCAAGCAACACACAGCACAGGCTGGGAAAAAGTCCAGCGTAGCAGAAAATCACGACGCGTTTGAGTGGATGATTATCCACGTGGTTATCCCAAACTCGGCAGCATACTCACAACCCCGAACGAGCAAGCAATCCGATGGCTCTTCGGCAGATGTCACTGCTAAAAGCGCGTCCCGATGGGGCAAAAGCTCGTCAACACTACTGGAAAAGCTCCGATCCGAGTTCAACGGCAGCGGCGGTGGCAAGGCAATAGATAGGGTCGCACAGATTCGTGTAGGTGTCAACGACATCCCGTACGAGTTATTGCCACTTGTCGTGTCGGCTGTTCCTGGCAGCTATGTGGAGACGGAGAAAGAATCCCAGAGCGCGTGGATGGACTTAATCGACAAGTTCAAAGCTCTTATCTTGTCCAGCTTCGACGCTCGTGTGTCGCAATACGAAGAAGACATACGAGAAAAAGACATGCAGCGTATGCTCCCCGGATGGAACTTTTGCACATTTTTCATACTCAAGGAAGGCCTTGCTCGCGGATTTGAAAGTGTTGGCTTAGTTGAAGATGCTCTTGTCGGCTACGACGAACTCAGCGTCGGCTTGGATACAGTCATTAAAGAGCAAGAAACGAATATTCGCACTACAGATGTCCATGGCGGCTCCCTACTAAAGTACACCAAAGATTTGCTGAAACTGGCCCAGCGGGAGCTACCACTATCTACAGCTAGGGGAGGGCCCGAAGCTGCTGATGATGAGCCTGTCGATCTGCAGTCAAGTAACTATGGTAGCCTCAATGCCAAAGAGGCTGGCCGGCTTGGTCAGGTTGACGATATTCCTATCAGCTCTACGAAAAAGTCATACCGTGAACTTATCCTTGCAAATAACGTTTCTGTTTTCGATTTCCGGTGTTATATATTTTCGCGGCAGATATCCCTCCTTCTACGACTAGGAAATGCTTGGTCAACACGAGAAGAGCTCCTTACTAGGCTGAGGGAACAATGGGAGTCCGTTCTTCATATCGTTGCTCCACAGGCGCAACAATCAAAGACAGCCGACGAATCAGAGAATTTAGCTATGCTAGCAGAGATCTGCAGAAGAACGTTGGAGTTTATACCGGCTCTCTCGCAGGTGATGCGAGAAGACCTTTTGTACGGTATCTCCCTGACTGAGAATGAGACGGCAACCTCAGCTGGCTCCGGTCCGAACACTGGAAATCTGCCAATTGAGGCGGTGGACAACATGGTGGCATCCTACGCTTTTTCCATTGCCCAGCAAATTCTAGCGCAAACTTCAGCCAAATCAATATCTATCCCCCCTTCGGCGTTGCGCACATCGGGTAGTGGACTCAAAGCGTCAATACCGGAACCCAAGACAGTGGCGCACCCATCTAGGTCATCCTCTCTGCACATCAATAACCATGGAACCTCTCGAGGGCCACCAAGTCCTGGCGTATTTCCTGGTCCGGGAATGCCAGCTAACCCTAACACTGACAAAGGCCCTCATTTTCACAAGCTCGGCCTAGAAGAGTTGGCAGCCCGCCGTGCAGATTTGTACATGCTTTCCCGTGGGATTTTGGAAGAGAGTGGCAAAAAGAGAGGCTGGGCCAATGGATGGGCATCCGCACCAGCCGTTGGTGAAGTAAGTGTCGAAGATCTGGAGGAAGTCGACATACATGACGGCGGCAGCAACGATTGGAACGATGACAGCGGTGGTAGCGGTGGCAACGACGCTGTCAGTGCTGGAAGGCAAGCTGCAAAGGATGGGCCCTTGGCCAAACAACTGGCTGTCGCCGGCATGATGAATGTCCCTTTGCGAACCGCCCTCGACAACCAGGAGGAATTCTACAGACTTTACGAGACACTTACCGACAAGGCACTCCGATACTACACTGTTGCTGGACATGCACATTCTGTCCATGCAAATCTGGCCGATTTGGCAGTCTTGAAGTTTCGTTTGCAGGATTACTCGTCGGCCTCGTCCTACTTCTACGAGACAACTCCGTTTTTTGGCGGAAGCAGCTGGAATCTTCTTGAGCTGTCCATGCTTGTCATGTACTCCCGATGTTTGAAAGAAATAGGTCGAAAAGACGAATACGCATGGCGATTGCTAAAGCTCCTGTCAAAAGCAGCAGAGGCAGAAAAGGACAGGTTCGCACAACAAGCGTCAATCGGCCTCAAGGGTGCACAGGGAAATCAATTTGTCGACCCAGCATCGTTGCGAGGTCACCTTTCTGAATTGCTAAGCGCCTCTCTGGAGCTCAAGAAGGAAATGCGTATCCCTTTGACCAACTTTTTCAACACTTTTGGGGTCGTAGGAGCTCCCATCTATGCTGAGAGCCGGGACAGCTTCGCGCTTGACTTGCAATTCCAAAGCTTGCTGCCGGATACTCTTCCTGTGGACAGTGTTCGGGTCCGCATGCTGTGTGCTTCGGGTGGCGGTGGACAGCCTCGCGACATATGGCTGGAGACGAAAAAACCACTTCGCCTCCAACCCGGAAAGGGGACTGTTCGCGTTCACAGCAATGTAAGACAGGCTTCTTACTTTGAACCCTTCTCCCTTCTCCCTTCTCCTACCTGAAGCACTAACCTCTTCTCAGACTGTTACCCCTGGCATGTACGTCATTGATCAAGTACGGATAGCAAGTAGCAACGTCGTCATTGCCTATGATCACCAGCCGAGCAATGCCGATGCAGGCATGTTCAGCGAGGCCCACGTCATTGTATACCAAAGAACCAGCGCACTGGATGTCCGGCTGAGCACATCAAAAACCCTTCAGTTGGACAGAAACAACCACTTGGAGGTGGAACTCAGTACGGGACGGAATGAAATCACAAACTGCGAACTCCACATACGAGCGGCTACCGGTGGTCTTCGTCTTATCACGTCCGAGTCCAGAGTTGTCGGCACGCAGCATTCCTTTTCCAGCCCGGCGAAGAGCGGGATTGTCACTTTTGGTCCCATTGCTGCAGGGACAGCTGTCAAGTTTTCGTTTCCCTTTTCTATTGAACAAGATGTGCTCGATCTGTGCGTCAAAATCGATGTTAGCTACACCACTGAGCATGGCGTGTTCAAACTCTCAAAGTCTCCGTCTGTCACCACGGCCCTCGCGCTTGGCGTCAATGTTCAAGATGTCTTCAAGCACAAATTTCTGTTCTCTCGCTTTACCGTGTCGACGGCCACAGCTAGCCCTCTGCGGCTGCTGAAAAGCGAGCTGATTGGCTCTGACCTTTTTTCTTCTGAGTTTGGAAATACACCAGAACGGCCACCGATAGTGTTTCCCGAGCAACCAGCCAGTCTACTGTATAGGATAGCTCGCAAAGCGGTCTCTGCGGCGGGCGAGGGGCTAAAGAAGAGTATGCAGATCAAGCTCAACTACAGCATCCTTCAAGACGAGATCGATGAGCACCTCGAATCTTCTCTCGCTGAAGCTTTCCGAGACGCAGCCGTTTCGCTTTACGAGCTTTCCAAGATGGCTGTCGAATGCGTCTTGGAGCACACGCACTCCTTTCTGTCGCCGTCCGATCTGGAAAAGGCCATCCTCCTGGGCGAACTTTCCACGTCCTTCATTGGTGGTTTGGATTGGAGCCAAAAATTCCCGGGCCTGGGCCGTGACAGTGCCGGGGTGGAGTTGAACAAGCAGCTTTCGCTGGTGATTCTTGGGTGGCAAGCGAGGAATCCAACGATTCCCCTCACACAACACTTTTCACTGAGCAAAGCCCGAACCATTCTTATCCCTGTCGACATACCGAGTGTGACTATTGTTCACACTGCAGATATTCGGCTGAAGCAGCCCATTGTGCCTTTAATGGCAACTCAGCACGAGAGGGATGACGCTCTCCCCTGGTCAAGTGCTTTGACACCAATGTTCTGCGTCAACCAGCTTCTTCCGGCCACCCTTCAACTCAAATGGACGCGTGCCTGGGACACAGGTGACGCTGGGCCACAGTCGCCAGGTAAGAATGGTGTCCGTGCTTCTGAGGACCTAGAATTCAGCTTCGAGGTCACTGCACCAACGGATACTTGGCTTATTGGCGGCCGACGCAAGGGCCACTTCATAATTCCAGCTCCAGACAACAGTGCCAGCATCGGATTGACGTCTACACCGGAATCGGAAGCGGCGATTCCGCTGACGCTGATACCGCTTCGAGAAGGATGGCTTCCTTACCCGAGTGTGGACATCCGGGAGGTTCACAGCAACGATGCCGCCGGTGACTACTCGGGCACGGGCCAGCGTGGACAAGGCGAGCCGCCGCATGATCACCTACAAAGTCGGCACCACTGTGAGACTGATTATCGGAACCTGGGCGAGACTGTTCATGTTGTAGCCGATCGCAAGCGCGTAACACTAAGCCTAGATGCCAGCGGCCCTGGTGGTGGGCCATTGGTACTCGAAAGTGAACGGCCCGGCATAACCGGCAGACTAGCTGTTTGAAAGAAGGCGACAGGCGGGTGGAGCGCCGGACTTCACGTTGTGTAGTGGTTTTGACGCGTTCGGTGTCGTGGACCGAAACTTGGAAGGAAAGCAATTGTGGAATTAGCAGGCGAGTGTCATTCTACATGGCGAGCTAGTATCCTGTCCAAGACAGAGCTGATTTGTAGCCAGAATAACATCGCCGTGCGTCGTGTAAATAGTACAACCACGGCAAGATTCCACGATGCTAAATATAGTCCTGTAGGTGCTGTTCGAATACTACGTACGAGTATTGCTTGCTAGACACCTTCACTAAATTAACCGCAACGTCCGCGCCACTTGGGCTAGTGTCGTGCGGTGTGCCCCGCTAATGGCCTGTAACTCTCTGTAAATGGCTTAGCCTTTTCGTCAAACGGCTGATCACTCTCTCCCCTAGGCTACTCGCACTCGTGCACTGCGTCCAGAACCAGACCGCAATTCGACTGCGCATAAGCGAACATATTCACATCAAAACTCGTTCACACAAAGACAGAATCCGATCACAATGGCCCGACGTTTACGAGCCGGTGCGTCGGCGGCAGTAGTTTTCGTCCTGGTTATATTTTTTTACTTCACAGTCACCAGCAGCTCTAGCGCTAGCCCTACTGGTCTTGCAGACCCAGCTGCTCTTGGTGAAGCTAAAGCGCCTGCATCGCAGGTATCTGATCGGACTGATGTTTCTGCACAATTTTCATTGCCAGCCAGCGTACTTGACGGTGGCGCAATAGCGCCGAAGCTGGAGAATGCAACTATCAAGTGAGTCTGATCTCCACTCCGCCTTCTGCTCTCTCGTCCCCAACTTCTGCTGGAGCTGACTCGCGTTTGTGTAATGCGCCCAGACAAGAACTCGGGCGCGCATCCTGGCGCCTAATGCACACAATGATGGCGCGATTTCCCGAAGAGCCGACCTCTGACGATAGCTTAGCCCTCAAGACGTACGTTCAGCTATTTGCGCGACTCTACCCCTGCGGCGACTGCGCTGCACACTTCCAGACACTGTTGCAGAAGTACCCGCCGCAAACATCGAGTCGAACTGCGGCTGCCGGTTGGGCCTGCTTCGTACACAACGAGGTGAACAAGCGCCTGAGAAAAGAGATCTTTGATTGTGCCACGATCGGCGACTTTTACGACTGCGGCTGCGGAGATGACAAAGGTGGTGCTCACAACACGGAAACAAAGACGCCAGGAGATTCGGTCGTTGCTCCGGGCTCCGAAGGTACAGTGCGCAGATAGGAATTCTCCAAGGATCTATAGGACAGTTGTCATTCTTCCTGGCCGGGTTTCCAGGTGATCGCGATTTCAGTCCTTGCCTTTTGGTATACCGTTATGTACACTACGAGTACTCGTACCAGGTTTCTTCTCTGCTTCTAGCACTGTGTTTTTTTTAAGCTATCCATGCATTGGCCTGGCGTCTTACATTCCAATCTTTTTTATTACGTTTCCAAAGTAGCTCTCTATTACCTTCTGTCGGTTCATCACCGCAAGCAATCGTGAAGCAAACTCACGACTCTTTAGCACGTGGTTCGAATCACGTGCTGTACGCTGGCCATATTCTGCCTGGCGGTGAGTAAGATAGCCTGCCAACGCGTTCCAAGCTGCCTGGAGCTTTCCACTATAGCCAAACAACAGCAATATCAACCTTCTCAGCCAGCGTCTTTGAAAGGTAGGCCTCGACACCCCGTTTCGACATTCGAGTGAAACTTCAACCCATACGCCCATACGCTCCCGATATTATTAAGCGAGTGTTTCGCAGTCTCTCCGTGTCTATTTATACCATGGAATTTGGCACTTCTGGTCATCTCAGCGAGGGTGAGCTACACCGTCTACTCGAGTATCTGCAGAGAACAGGATGGGCATCCGTCCGCACGGTGTTGAAGGCACAACCTTTCATGGTGGTGGATGCAATATTATTTGTCTCTAACCGGTCCTGGCGCAGATGGTATCCACGTTGATATGGATAGGTTGAAGAAAGGAGAGGTCAAGTAGGTTATTGAAGCATCCATTAAACGCCGACATCCAGTTTCTTGCCAAAGGCATTGCTAACTCTTCACGACAGTCTCGGAACCTCAATGTGAGAAGCAAGCATGCTACGAGCTCCCCCCCGGACCGAAAGTGGCTAACTTGACTTTAGCATGGCTGTTACGTTCAAAGACGGCGTTATCCTTGGTACAAAACGCTCCCAGGCGCCCGAAAGAGGCCGTCTAAATGAATGGAACGACCTTGGCTAACGAAAGGCGTCATCGTGTAGGGGCTGATTCGCGAACAACGACGGGTGCCTACATTGCCAACCGTGTCACAGACAAATTGACCCGGGTCCATGATACGATATGGTGCTGCCGCTCCGGCTCGGCGGCGGATACGCAGGCTGTTGCAGACATTGTGCAGTATCAACTAGGCCTATTTGCCATGTTAAACGGCAAGCACCCAACGACCCAAACAGCAGCGGCAATATTTCAGGAACTCTGTTATTCCAACAAGGACCAGTTGAGGTAAGTTAGCAGCAATAGTCCAAAAAGCAATACTCCTGTGGGCCAGGCCGTGGGAAACCGGTACTGACTGTTGCAAGTGCTGGCTTGATTATTGCCGGGTGGGACGAGCGGTATGGCGGCCAAGTGTACTCGATACCGCTGGGCGGCTCTCTTCACAAGCAAGCCTATGCCATCGGCGGCTCTGGGTCGACTTATATCTACGGCTACTGCGACTCAAACTGGCGAGAGGGAATGGAAAAGGAGGAGGCTGTCGAGTTTGTCAAGGGTGCTCTGAAGGAGGCCATCCGGTGGGACGGAAGCTCGGGCGGAGTGATTCGTATGGTGGTGTTGACACGAGATGGCGCGGACCGGCATTTGTACTTGCCAGACACGGGGTACGCAGTGCGCCAGCAATAAAGCACGGCTGATTTGGCGATTTGACGAGCCGAACGAGTACTCGTAGGATGGAAGGCTTGATCTGGTCGTTTGCTATTGGCCCTGTTTCTGCTCTCTCTTGTAAGATACGAGTACGATACAGTATTTACGCCATCAGGGGCGCGTTGCGTGACTAGCAAGGGTGTCCTGGTTTGTGCCAAATTTGCGAGTACGACTGCATTCATCGGTGTGCCTGTTTCAATCTTGTCACTCCCTTTGCACCTTCGTACTCGTATCTCTGCCAAAAGCCGCGCAGCTGAGGGACGAGCTGACTCTATATGCACGGCAGGTCTCTGCAAGTAGGCGGTGAAAGCATTAGTAGCCAACGCAGACCCCGTGTTAGTGTTCCGTAACAAGATTGGCCAGCCTGTCCCAGGCGTTTGCTTTCCTGGCTGGCAATATTTGGGGCCCTTTCCAGCTGCTCTGCCGCCCTGTAAGGGTTCCTTTAGGCTGTGGATTCACTGCCAATCAGCATCGCAGCAGCAAGCCGCGCTGGAGGCAGGGACTAGGGAGCTGCAGCAGGCGCTAAAGATATAGCTCACTCTCACCGCCGCCTTGCTAAGAGGACGCTGTGTGAACGCCTGGTCGCCCACTTTTTGTCACCTTTTTCTTTCCATCCTCGCCTTTGCTAGCCTGTTGTCGTGGCATCTCTTTTCCCTTTCACTACGATCTCCTTGCTCCTCCCTTTTCGCCATCGTTCGACATCTCATAAACCTACGTTCCTTTATTCTTGCGTCGTTCCCTCCCGCTCCGCTTATCTCCCTCCCGCCTCCGTTCTCCCAGGCGCTCCCTGACAGTTGAGGGGTCAGGGGCTGTCCTCAGACTGTGGAGGCCCCTCCCATCCCCTCCTTCTCTTCTCCTCGAATCTTCCCCATTTCTCCGCAGACACTCTGGCGAAGACTGTAATCACCACCTCCATTCTTTGTGCATAGACCACTGCTCCAAGAGGTTCTCACACGGCTCTTCATCCGGACAACAACGACTTCCAATTCGGTAAACTCCAGATGCCAGATTGATTTCCCCCTTCCCCCCCTC